>CAUYRH010017013.1:0-11229 GCA_963574655.1 Perodicticus potto | reverse complement strand
GTAGAGTGCTGTGGTGTAACAGCTCACAGCAACCAAAACTCTTGGGCTTAAGCAATTCTCTTGCCTCAGCCTTCCAAGTAGCTGGGACTACCAGCTCCTACCACAACGCCCAGCTATTTTTTTGTGTCTTTTTTTTTTTTTTGCAGTTTTGGCCAGGCCGGGCTTGAACCCGCCACCCCCGGTATATGGGGCCGGCACCCTACTCCTTCAGCCACAGGCACCGCCCCTGGGGCTGGGTTCAAACCCGCCAGCCTCGGTGCATGTGGCCGGCACTGTAATCATGGTGCTACGGGCGCCGATCCTAGCTTGCATTTTTAAAAGAACTTCTAGCTATATGGAGAATATATTGCAAGGGTGGTGAAATGACAACACTCGGAGCAGGAACCAATGAGGTTATTGTAAAAGTACCAAACAACAGATGATGGTAATGATTTGAGAAAAATTAAGCAGGAGAGAAAATGGGGGAGGATTTCACAGGTGATCATATGAGGCGCCTATTTTATTCCATGGGCAGTAACTACTTAGAGAAAACGTGTATTAGGTGTATCAGAGAAACTGTTGGCAAAGGAAGGGAGAGCTAACTTGTTACTTGGCCTTTTCCAGTCCCTAAGACCAAATCAGAAGGATTAAGCACTGGAGCTCTGCAGCTTTCATTTGGCTTTTCTTTTTTTTTTTTTTTATTAAATCATAGCTGTGTACATTAATGCAATCATGGGGTACAATGTGCTGGTTTTATATACAATTTGAAATATTTTCATCATTGTTTGGCTTTTGGGAGAGAGACCATGGGTCCCTGAAGAAATTTTGCCACCTGTTCTTGCTGATAACACTTTTGTTTTCTCTTCTAGTTAAGAAGAGTTTTATTGGCCAAAATAAATCTTTCTTTGGTCCTTTGGAGCTGGTGGAGAAACTTTGTCCAGAAGCATCAGATATAGCTACTAGTGTCAGAAATCTGCCAGAATTAAAGTGAGTGAGAAGTGGTTGCATCTGTTTCATGTTTTCTTTAAAAACTCCCTCTTGGCTCGGCGCCTGTGGCTTAACGGGCTAAGGTGCCAGCCACATACACCTGAGCTGGCAGGTTCGAATCCAGCCCGGGCCCGCCAAACAACAATGACAGCTGCAACCAAAAAATGGCTGGACGTTGTGGCGGCGTCTGTGGTCCCAGCTACTTGGGAGGCGGAGGCAGGAGACTTGCTTAAGCCCAGGAATTGGAGGTTGCTGTGAGCTGTGATGCCATGGCACTCTATCTAGGGTGACAGCTTGAGGCTCTGTCTCAAAAAAAAAAAAAAAGAATAAAATATAAAATTGTACCTTTAAGCTAATTCCTTAGAAATCTCATGAAACTTCAATACTTTTTTTTTAGAGACAAAGTCTCACTTTGTTGCCCTCAGTAGAGTGTTGTGGCATCACAGCTCTCAGCAACCTCCAGCTCTTGGCCTTAAGCCATTCTCTTGCCTCAGCCTCCTGAGTAGCTGGAACTACAGGCACCTGCCACAATGCCCAGATATTTTTGTTGTTGTTGTTGCAGTTGTCATTGTTTAGCTGGCCTGGGCCGGGTATGAACCCACCAGCCTCGGTGGGTGTGGCTGGCGCCATAACTACTGTACTACGGGCGCCGAGCCTTTTACAAAAATGTTTATCCATTATACAAAATCTAACCTGTTATTTCCTGGCTCCCTGTGTAATTTTATGAATATATGCAAAACATTATCTAATTGTATTTGCTCCAGAAGTCAGATTCCTATGGCTTAAATTTTTCAACTTTTGTGTTAAAAAAAAAAAAAAATACATGCCCCAGTACAAAATTCAAATAGTGCCCAAAGGAGTGAAATGAGTCATTTCTCTGCCTGCCCAGACTTTGCATTCCTCCCTCCATCCCAGAGCAGCTGTTCTTAGACTGTTCTCTGCATTCACAAGCGGGCAGTATGTATGAACATGTGTGTCTCAATGGCTAAATTGAGGATTTTATCTGTGTTTGTTGTTATGTTACGCCACAACAGTTTGACCTTGTTTGAATTCCAGGACAGCTGTGGGAAGAGGCAGAGCTTGGCTTTATCTTGCACTCATGCAAAAGAAACTGGCAGATTATCTGAAAGTGCTTATAGACAATAAACATCTCTTAAGGTATTATGTCACCTATGTGTTCTTATCTGTTGCCTTGTAAATAATTAGAACCTAAGTTCCTTAGATGATTTTGTGTAAAAGGAGAATGTATAAAGCTCACAGAAATTTACGACTGGTTCATTTTTGATGCTTATAACTATATGAGAAAACGTAATTATTATAAAAGAAATTTTCTCTAGACTCTGATAATTTACAAGGGAAAACTCACTCGGTAGAGTGATCTGGCATCACAGCTCTCAGCAACCTCAAACCCTTGGGCTCAAGCAATTCTCTTGCTTCAGCCTCCTGAGTGGCTGGAACTACAGGCGCCTGCCACAACATCTGGCTATTTTTATAAACTGGGTCTCGCTCTAGCTCAGGCTGGTCTCAAACTCCTGAGCTTAGGCAATCCACCTGCCTCATCCTTGCAGAGTGCTATAATTATAGGGGTGAACCACTTCGCCCAGCCCTGGAATCCCATTTCTGTTCACATGACTGTCATGGTAGAAGTGGTTCATATCAATACAGAAGAGAGCCACTGAGGCACAGGTGGGGCAGAGTGATGGTCAGGAATGCAGTTGCCAAGAGGTGATGAGGATGGCTGGAGTCCAAGGCCTAGACAAGGGAGTTAACCTTAGGAGGAGGGAAGAGCCCATTCCAAGCCACAGGAAGAGGAAAGGGGACAGAAGAAACAGCAGCACTTGAATCCGTGGAGAGCAATAAAAAGGAAGGAAGGAAATTCACACCAGATATCTCTGGCTCTAGGGTGAATTGAAAAGGTGGGGAGGGGGGCAAGGAGGAGTAAAAGTGTTTCTAAGCATTGTCTCTGTCCTGTCCATCTCTTGCAGTGAGTTCTATGAGCCTGAGGCATTAATGATGGAGGAGGAAGGGATGGTGATTGTTGGCCTGCTGGTGGGACTCAATGTTCTTGATGCCAATCTCTGCTTAAAAGGAGAGGACTTGGATTCTCAGGTAAAATGGAATTTTGGCTCTAGATAGAATCCCTTCAGTAGGCCAGGGGTGTTACAGAGCATGTGCAGCTATGTGCTGCACCAAAAAAGGGGCAGCTAGCCAAGAGCCTCTTGTGGAGAACTCAGCAAGGTGGTATGCTGGGGCGGAGGGGAGCAGCTGGGGGAGGCCTCAGGGAAAGGTGAAGAAGTGGCGTGGCAGGAGCACTCACAAGCTTCACTAGTTTGGAAACAGCAGGCTGTTCTCCTTGGCTGGAAATTTGGATGTGCTCAGTGGGTGCAGTGAAGGTGGAGGCTGGGCCCAGTTGTTAGGTCATGGATGCCAGGCTAAAGGGGTTAGCTTGTATATATGTGTCGCTTGAGCTGTGGGAGCTGTTGGAGGTTTTAAGCTGTATACTGAAATGATCAGGCCTTTTTTTGAGAAAGATCCATCTAGCAGCCATTCAGGTGAGAGTTAGAAGTGGCCAAGAGTAGGGACAGCAAAAACATTGAGAAGATTAATCTAGAAGTTCCAAAAAGTTGGGTGGTAAGTGATAAGGTAGAGTCAGGAGAGATAGGGAAGTCAGGTTAATAAAATGGGCATAAATGAGAGTAAGCAGTAAGGTATAGAACACCCTGTGGGGAGGCACAGGTTCCTTGGGATGGGCTTTCCTCACATGCAAGAGCTGGTGATCAGGGCTGCGGCCTGAGCTGCTTGCTAGCGGCAGGGACTGCAAATGTCTGCAGGGGAGCAGGCGCTCTGACCCAGCTTGCATCTGTACCCTCTTGGAGCTATGGCTGGGCCTCAACCCAGCCTTCTTCCTGCTACCTGTCTGGACCTGAAAAAGCTAAACTTTCCCTCGTCCCTCCATACTCAGGTCAACATTTTTTGTTTCCTTTCCTCCCTTTTAGAAAAAAATTGTTTTATTGTTTTTGCATATTGAAACTTTTTTCAAAAAAAATACAGGGAAGTATTTTTGAAAAGAAACTAAACATCACACTCTTATTACATCAAGACAGTTATTTGGTGTTACATTTTTCAGCACTTGAACAAAGACTGCGTGTATGTATTTGCATCTTTTAGAGTGAGATGTTTGGCATTTTCTTTTTTTACTAAGCCAAAATATGATTATTCTCCTAGCATTCTAGGAGGCCGAGGCAGGTAGATTGCCTGAGCTCAGGAGTTCAGACCAGCCTAAGAAACAAAAACTAGCTGGGCATTGTGGTGGGTGCCTGAAGTCCCAGCTACATGGAAGGCCCAGGCAAGAGAATCACTTGAACCCAAGCGACTGAGGTTCTAAGTACACCATTTTATAATCTTTTAAAAGTTAACAATATGTTCCACATAGCTCTTAATGATAATAGAGATAGATATAAACCATTGTAACTGGTATTCTCTTTTTTTTTTTTTTTTTTTTTTTGAAACAGAGTTTCGCTCTGTTACCCCAACTAAACTAGAATGCAGTGGCATCGTCATAGCTCCCTACAACCTCAAATTCCAGGACTAAAGCAGTCCTTCTACCTCAGCCTTCCAAGTGACAGGAACTATAGGCACACACATGCCACCACACCCAGCTAATTTTTTTTCTGTTTAGCAGCGGCAGGGATGCACTATGTTCCTTGGGGTGGTGCAGTGCTCGTGGCTTCAAGCTGTCCTTCTACCTCCGCCTCCTTAAGTGTTAGGATTACAGGTGTGAGCCGCCATACCCAGCCCCTATTTTTTTGAGACAGGGTTTCCCAAGCCGGAGTGCAGTCAATCATAGCTCACTGTAGCCCTGAACTCCTGGGCGCAAGTGATCCTCCTGCCTCAGCCTCCATAGTAACAGAACTACAGGTGCTTACCACAGGTCCTCAGCTAATTTTTTTTTAATTCTTTTTTTTTTTTTTTTTTTGAGACAGAGTCTTACTATGTCACCCTCGGTAGAGTGCTGTGGCATCACAGGCACACACCACAATCTCAAGCTATTTATTTTTTGTTGCAGTTGTTATTGTTGTTTAGCTGGCCCAGGCCGGGCTCGAACCCAGCAGCCTTGGTGCATATGGCTGGTGCTATAATCACTGTGCTACGGGCGCCAAGCCATAATGTTTTATTTTTTGTGGAGAGAAGGTCTCACTATGTTGCCCAGGCAGGTGTCAAACTCCAGGCCTCAAGCGATCCTCTCAGCTTGGCCTCCCAAACTGCTGGAATTAGAGGTGTAAGCCACCGTGCCTTGCCAGAATTCTGGTTTTTTGTTTGTTTGTTTTGAGACAGAGTCTCACTTTATCACCCTCGGTAGAGTACCATGGGCCAGTATTCCATTTTTTAACATACTAAAATTTAACCAATACTTTATTAGGGTTGTTTCTATTTTATGACGACAATATTATTAACATATTTAAAGTTCTTTGCATTCTTGTCCATTTATTTCTTTAAGATAACTTTTGGATTACTGTGTCAAAGTACATACATTCTGCATTTTGATAGAGCCTGTAAAATTGACCCCGAGAAAGGTCTTCCATTGTGCAGGGCCACTGCACAACATGAGGCCCTGCACAAGAGAACACATTTCTTCTTACTGATGCTGAATGTGATATACATTCTTGGTCTTTTTCAACTGATAAGAACTCTTCACTTCAACTGATAAGAACTCATCACTCAACACTTCATATAAGTGTTTTTTCATGTTTTATTTGCCATTGGAAGTTCAGTATTTGTGACCTTTTCATATCCTTTGCTCATTTTTTCTGAGTTTTCTTTTTCTACTTCTTTGGTCATAGAGTAAGGATATTGACCCTTTATCAGGATTTTTTGTTATATATTTTTCTGATTTTTTTAGGGGTGGAGCGATTTATTTTATTTTATTTTATTTTTAAGACAGAGTCTCAAGCTGTTCCCCAGAGTAGAGTACCATGGCATCATTGCTCATAGCAATCTCCAACTCTTGGGCTCAAGCCATCATCTTGCCTCAGTTTTTCTATTTTTAATAGAGACGAGGGTATTGTTTTTGCTCAGGCTGGTCTTGAATCGTGAGCTCAAGCAATCCACCCAAGTCAGCCTCCAAGAGTGCTAGGGTAACAGACATGAGCCACCATGACTGGCATTTTGATGTTTACTTTATATCCTGTAATGTGCTGTCTTTTGAAGGTCCCTTCCCACCTAAAAACTAACCTGATTTTTTAAGTCAGATATGTATTTTTCAAATTTAAATAATATGGCATTTGTTTTGACATGATATAAAGTGGGAATCTAGATTATATTTTTAAATAGTAAACCAGTTTTCTCATATAATTTAATATTATAAATATTTTCTTTTCTAATTTGAAATTCTACCCTTATCTTATGTGAAATATCCTTAGTATGCTTAGTTTATTTTTAGATTCTTCTCTTTGGTTCCTGAATCTCTTCATCCCTATTTCAGTAGCACGTTCTTTTATGTATTAGACCCACATAGTATGTTCTGCACACCGGTGGTTAACCTCCTGCCTACTGTGTTAAATTCTGTTTTAAATAGTTCTAGGCTGTTCATTTTACTAGATGAACTTCAACATCATTTTGGTGAATTCCAAAATGAGAGCTCTATTACAATTTTTGTTAAATACTGGATATGTTAGTGAGCATTCTGGTATAGTCCTATCTTCAACAGCAGTGTGTCACCATGAAGTATGAATGTTTGCTCTTGACGTCTGATGTCTCATGTTTAGAAATACTGTTCTGGGTGGCGCCTGTGGCTCAGTGGGTAGGGCACTGGCCCCATATACCAAGGATGGAGGGTTCAAACCCGGCCCCGGCCAAACTGCAACAAAAAAATAGCCAGGCGTTGTGCTGGGCGCCTGTAGTCCCAGCTACTCAGGAGGCTGAGGCAAGAAAATCGCCTAAGCCCAGAGTTGGAGGTTGCTGTGAGCTGTGATGACACGGCACTCTACCGAGGGTGATAAAATAAGACTCTGTCTCTACAAAAAAAAAAGAAAGAAATACTGTTCTGCGCCAGTTTACTTGGTGGTTCTATTAGAAATACATATTTAATGCTCTCCTGTACCTTTTCTGGCATCTATTGGCATGTTGTGTCAATTAATTCATAGGTTTCCCATTGTAGCATTATCCATGCATTTCTAAAGTAAACCCTACTTGGTCATTGTGTAACCCTGGATTTCATACGTTCATGGTTTATTTGGAAATTTTATATGCCTGCTTTTGGGTGACACTATTCTGAATTTTATTTTCTGTAGTATCTTTGCCACTTTTCATTGTCAAGTCTATATTAACCTGGCTCAGCACCTGTAGCTCAGTGGTTAAGGGCGCTGACCACATACACCGGGGATGGCAGGGGTCCAGTAAACAACAATGGCAACTAACAAAAAACTAGCCAGGCGCCTGTAGTCCCAGCTACTTGGGAGGCTAAGGCAAGAGAATCACTTAAGCCCAAGAGCTATGAGCTGTGACGCCACAGCACTCTACCAAGGGCAACATAGTAAGACTCTGTCTCAAAAAAAAAAAAAGAAAAAGATTATATTACCTCATAAAATAAACTAGAAAATACTATTTTTCATGTTTTCCAACAAAGTTTACAAGAGAAGAAATTATTTTTTCTTCGATGATTTTCTAGAACTTATTGATATGACTGCTTCACTCCTGTGCCTTTTTTGGAGTCCTAGTTGTTTCTTTGACTACTTTTATTTTTGCCTCATTTTTGATCAGTTTATTGGTTTCCTAAGTTTTAGGAAAATTTTTTTAGTCATTTATATATTTTTTTTTCCTAGAAATCATTTCCTTCAGATTTGTTAAGCTAGAGTTATATGGAAGTATTCTCTTCAGTTTTGGTTTTTTTTTTTTGAGACAGTCTCAAGCTGTCACCCTGGGTAGAATGCTGTAGCATCACAGATCACAGCAACCTCAAACTCTTGGGCTTAAGTGATTCTCCTGCCTCAGCCTCCCACGTAGCTGGAACTACAGGCACCTGCCACAACACCCACTTATTTTTTGTTGCAGTCGTCCTTGTTGTTTAGCTCTTTCGGGCCGGGTTTGAACCCACCAGCCTCAGTGCATGTGGCTGACACCATAACCACTGTGCTACGGACACCAAGCCATGGCTATTTTTTTTTTTTTTTTTTTTATTGTTGGGGATTCATTGAGGGTACAAGAAACCAGGTTACACTGATTGCATTTATTAGGTAAAGTCCCTCTTACAATGTGTTTTGCCCCCAAAAGGTGTGGCACACACCAAGACTCTGCCCCCCTCGCTCCTTCCCTCTGTCTGCTCCTCCTTTCCCCACCCCTCCCTCATTCTTTCTCTCTCTGCTCTCATGGCTATTTATTTTTAAAGAGAAGGTCTCACTCTTGCTCAGGCTGGTCTTGAACTCCTAAGCTCAGGCAATCCACCTACCTCAGCCTCCCAGAGTGCTAGGATTACAGGCATGAGCCACTATGCCCTGCCTTGTTGAAACTTATATTATTCTTTTAAATATGTTCATTTAAAATATAAAATTTAAAAGGTGAACAGAAACGTATTAATAAAAATAAAAGAAAAAAATTTGTTCTGTAAAATTTGGATTCTGTTAAAAGGTCAAAACACACTTAAGGACCTACAAGGCTACATATGGCCTTAAGGCTGCACATTCCCCATCCCTTCACTAACGCCTCCCAGGTTCAAGGCTTGGGAATATAGATTCCTGGTAGTGGGAGGCATATCAGAGACGTTGGAGGCATGTCTTAAAACCACCACACGTAGCTTTGGATAAGTGTCATTAGCTTTGTTTTTAACATAAGTGTGATTACTATAATGTGGTTATTGCTATACATATTATTCTTTGACTTAAAATGATATCCTGGAGCTTTTTTATGTTATTATACATCTGTCTGTTGCATTCTGTGTTATGGTTCTGTAGGTTCTATGACATGGGTATAACAGAATTGAAGTAACATTTTCTCTGTGGATGGACATTTAGGTGGCACCAATTTTCTTTTTTTTTTTTTTTTTGAGACAGAGCCTCAAGCTGTCGCCCTGGTTACAGTGCTGTGGCATCATAGCTCACAGCAACCTCCAACTCCTGAGCTCAAGTGATTCCCCTGCCTCCGCCTCCCAAGTAGCTGGGACTACAGTCACCTGGCACAATGCCCGGCTATTTTTTGGTTGCAGCCGTCAGTGTTGTTTGGCGGACCTGGGCTGGATTCGAACCCGCCAGCTCAGGTGTATGTGGCTTGTGCCTTAGCTACTTCCGCCACAGGCACTGAGCCCTTTTTCTTTTTAATCAGAGACAGAAGATACAGCTTTATTATGGAAAAACTGAGTTGGCACAAGTCTGAAGACAGCTCCCTTTCTTTTAGATTGTTCTGCAAAGTGGCCCTCATTTATCCCCAATGTCACTTAAAGTCTGACATTTATCTTCTTTACCCTGTTGCCTAGGACAAGGGTTTGTCCACCAAAGGGATCCCAAATCAATGCCACCACTATGGTGTAGACCCAGTTTACTATCTCCATAAGGAAGGAGGGGGAATCTTACAGGTTGAGTCATTTTCTTTTTTCTTTTTTTTTTTTTTGAGACAGAGCCTCAAGCTGGCACCCTCGATAGAGTGCGAAATCACAGCTCACAGAAACCTCCAATTCCTGGACCCAAGCGAGTCTCCTTCCTCTGCCTCCCAAGTAGCTGGGACTACAGGTGCCTGCCACAACGCCCGGCCATTTTTTGGTAGCAGCCGTCATTGTTGTTTGGCGGCCCGGGCTGGATTCGAACCCGCCAGCTCAGGTGTACGTGGCTGGCGCCTTAGCCGCTTGAGCCACAGGTGCAAAGCCTGAAAGTCATTTTCTTAACTGATATGACCACAAACAAAAGGATGCCCTATTTTTAATGTGGGAATGTTGAATACTAACAAATTTTCTTAGTGTTTAGCTAAAAGGAATTTGGATGTCTAGTGGGGCGCCACTGTTATCAAGAACCTGGAGGGATGGGAGGCAGTTTGGTGAGGCTCAGAAAGGGCCAGAGGCTGGCTCCTCTGGGGGGTGGACATCCTCTTCCAGTACTGGGCACTTGACACTCTGCACCGCGAAGCCCTATACTAACTAGCACAGCAAAAGGCTGGGGATAGAGGCTCACGTATCCACAAAGAACCCGGAGGACAGAGTCCAGGATCTCAGTAGAGTAAGCCGTGAGGGCCTCATAAAGAACCCTTTATTCCGGCACTGCTCACTATTGGCCATTTAGGATGTTCCAGGCCAGGAGACTGTACCTGGCATGCTCTTATCTGCTGAACAGTCAGAGAAATAAGCCAGCAGGTCACAGATGCCCCAGGGAGAAACCACAAGGAGGGAATGACAAATGGTGGATCTGTGGACAGAGCTTCTACTTAGTCCAGCATATGTGTCATGGGTGCTCAGTGCCTTCTTAATCAGTAACTGGGGATTCCTGAGGTTTAACTGGGAAAACATGTGGAAATACTAAAGAGGACACCAGATGGCTTGCAAGAACAATCATTTTATTTCTAATTATTTTTTAATAACCATACTTATGGGGACAACACCCACGTGTATCTCAAGCCTGAATTCCCCGCTGGAAATTCAGATCCGTTTTCTAACTCTATAGGATGCATCTCCCCAACGATAATCCCATCAACTCAACATGAGCCCTCCCCACCCCTAATCACTTTTCTTTTTCCCACTCACACTGAGCAGTTGTTTGAAACTATGGCTACCATGTTGCTTGAAGATGCGCTTACATTCTGGGATTCTAGTGTCGACGTGCCCAGAATAAAGCTGCTGACGTGTGCACCCAGCTAGATAGGCATGAAACAGGGGCACAGGATGGGCTCTGGGTCATAGACGGTCCTGTCCCCACAGCGAGGACAGGGGTTGGCACTGAACTAGACCATGCCAGGCCGGCCTGACTCACGCAGCATCTGCTTCAGCCTGGCGTGCAGGTGAGCAAGTCTCCCTAGGTGGAGGGTACCTCGGACGTCCTCATAACTCTCCAGCGGGGTGGGATACAGCACATGGCTAAGCTTGCTCAGCCCGACAGTGTGGCGCAGGAGGCTCTCCAGGACAGCCATGGAGATGGGGTTCCCACAGAAACTGAAGGTGGTGAGCTGGGAGCAGCGGCCCAGGACAGGCAGGAGGGTGACGAACTGGGCATCCATGATCCCACACTCATCTAAGTCCAGGTCCTGGAGGGTGGCGGAGGTTCTCTCTAGCAGCACCTGGAGTGGCTCAGG
>CAUYRH010017012.1:0-23509 GCA_963574655.1 Perodicticus potto | reverse complement strand
TGGCTTGTCAAAGATCAAATAGCGGTAAGTAGCTGGGTTCATCTCTTGGTTCTCTATTCTGTTCCATACATCTATCTCTCTGTTTTTGTGCCAGTACCATGCAGTTTTGATCACTATCGATTTATAGTACAATCTCAGGTCTAGAATACTGTATTTTCCATCTACGTTGTGAGTGCAGAACCACCTATGTGGAGGGTAGACTCCATTTATTGAAAAATATCTGCATATAAGTGAATCCATGCAGTTCAAACCGTGTTGTTCAAGAGTCAGCTATATACATACATACATAGGTACCTATGCACACAAACATATGTGTAAGTTAAGGGGCCCTCTTATAAAACAACTGCTTAGGAGTGGAGGCTGGAACATAAACTGAAATTTAGGTGTAAAACTCAGTGTATTAGGCAGTGTCCAACCAGGAAAACAGAACCTACTGTATTTAAACAGATGGGGATTTAATGCAGTTAATTGGTTACACTGGCAATAGAAGAACTGAGTGTCCAAATGGGGCATGGGAAGACCACCTGGAGATTAGCACCAGCAGGAAGCCACTACCCTCTCTCGGCTAGAAGGCAGAGGGAAGGAGTGGTATGGCAGGCTGGGTTCTCCAGAACACATACTTAGATACACACTGGTGTGTGACATGTTTATGAGGGGTTGACGCCCCCAACTTTGAAGGGTCATCACTTCAGAACTCCTGAGGATTGATGGGCACCCCCACTGAAACTGCACCACAACCCACCTCTCTTTTGCCAGATCTGGCCACCTTCCTTCCCCACAGGTGTTGATCCCGAAAGCAGCCTAATAATCCTCCTAAATGCAGCTCTTCCTCTTCCAGTCTTCTGCCTGGGAAACCCAAGCATGGCACACACATTAAGCTCCTCAACCAAGTTAACTTTGTTTCAGATCATTTTAATTTGGGGGGTAATCTGTGTCATTCCCTTCCCTCATGGCAGGGAGTGGGGCCTCTTCTACCCATCTCCATCCAGATGTCCATTCATGCCTGGAAATTCGTTCCCCAGAACAGTCAGCTGACTCAATCCTTTACATCATTTATGTGTATGCTCAACTTCTCTAGCACTGGACTCTATTTTTCCTTATGGCACCTTTCATCTGACCAATTATTACAGTTGCTTATTGATTGTGTGTCTCTACTCACTCAAGCAGGGAATTTGATCTTGTTCATAGCTGTACATATGCAGTGCCAGTGTGAGTTCGATACAATTTGCTAGTGAATTCATTCACGTACTGAGTGCCAAGCCCTGTGCCAGACACTCATGGTTTTAGAAAGTTCTGATCTAGTGGGGGAAATTACACAAGCAGCAAATCAATTATAAGCAGCAAATGCTATAATTGAACATAGTTATCAACCAACATGAACAACCTAGGATGCTTAGGCAAAGTTTCAGAAAGCAGGTGATAAGGTCCTAGCTCTCTAAGGGGAAACCCTGGAATGGGTGATCCATAGCATGGTCTGGGCAGGGAGGCAGGTGACAACGAAGAGCTCTAGGATAGCAGGATCAAAAGGATAATAAGGATAATGAAACAGAGGAAGCCAGGCATGCCTTAAGATCCAGCACTTTCCTCTGAAAACTTGCTCCTCTGAACACTAGCTGGCAGGAATGTGTAAAGATTCACCTACATGGTGAGAGGAGATGGAGGAACTGCAACAATGTATACAACAGCCTCCCCCCGCAAAAGCAAGCAACATCAGTATTGATTGGGAGGAAAAGAGCTGAATAAATAAAGGAACTTCCATACTTTGGAGTATTGGCCCTATCAAAAAGAGATCAGTCTGTATACTGACATGTAAAAATATACATGACATATTAAGTGAAAAAGATTAAGGAACTATATCAACATGTTGATATCCATTTTTTTAAAAGACATATGCATATATGCATGTTTACATAAACGTGGAAAATCATCTAGAAGTTAATGTAACCACTCAACTGCTGACAGTAGGACTGTAGCATCAGAATACACAGGGGAAGTCTTTTACTTTGTGGTAAGATTTGAGTTGGTTACAACTAACATCAATTAACTCTCAGATTAAAGGAGATAAAGAAAAGAAAATCCAAGGGGCTTGTGGTCATCAAGCATCAGGGACAAGCTGAAGGTCCATAAATCCATATAGATCAGGATAATTGATCAAAGTAGTCAAAGGGTTAAGGCAAACAAGAGACTGTGTCAAGAAGGTGAGCTAACTCAAGATGAGGTCACTGGTGGAGAGGGGCAGAAACATACGAGGTTTGATAATTAAATTCACAATCTCATCCCAGAAAAAGTATTACACATCTCATTGCTGAATATCGCTACAGTCACCTTCAAAGTACTCCCCTTGGGAAACTATGCACTGACACCAGCACCTAGGCCACCCTTCAAAGCAATTTTGGAACTGTTTTTCTGGAATGGCCATCAGAGCTGTCATCACATTACCCTTGATGTCCTGAATGTCATCAAGATATCTTCCTTTCAATATTCCCTTTATCTTCAGATAAAGAAAACGTCACTGGGGACCAGACCAGGTTCCAATACAGTGAGGGTGTTCCAATACAGTTATCTGTGTACTGGCTAAAAACTTCCTCACAGACAGTGCCCTGTGACCTGGTGCATTGTCTTGATGCCAGAGCCATACCTTTCTCATGCCAAGATTTTCAGTTTCAGATTTTCTTGTTTCTCTGTCAATGTTTACTGGTTAGCTATGCATCTCACAGCCAGTCAATGATTTTGATGCACAAATTTTTGCAATGAATTCATCAATTCTGCTTGTTCCTAGCTTCTCCTAACCTCTCTTCACTCTCTGCCCTCAGAAAGACATTTAATCCATTTGTACACTGCCACTTTCTTCATGGCATTCTCTATAAACTTGGACTAATATGTCCCTGATTTCACTTCCACTATTACCAAGTTTAACAAGAAATTTGTGAATGTTTGTTCTTTGCTCTAATTTAAGCTCCAACATTCTCATGTTGGCACACAAAAATACACAACAATAATGAACACCACTCAGCAAGACACCACCGTATATTGACAGGAACACACCTGTGAAACACTGATATACCAAGGTTAGGAAACCTTACTGAGTAGTTTATACAGTGCTGCCAAACTAAGCGCATGGTGGCAAGTTCTCAAACTTAATTGTCAGACCTCACTGTAGGTCTGAGTTCAGGAGAGGCACTGCTGATAACCTCCTAGCCTTGTGGTTACTTCCCACAGCCCTCAAGAATGTGCAGACAGAGCTACCTGCAAGTAAATTGTGACTGATGAGGACAGGAACAGCAGAGTTAAAATGAGGAGGACACACTCAAAAGCAGACCAAAGCCTTCTGGCTTTCCCTAACCCAGCTCTTCCTTCATATATCTCTGGGGAAAGAGAAGACATAGCATCTCTGCATTTTTTCTCCAACCACATTCACCAAAAAAGTCTTCACTCCTTACAAGACCTCTCAGAGCCTTCAGCAAGTGGTTTTTTTTTTTTTTTAATTGTATTGGGAATCTTCGAGAGGAGATGCCATATGCACAGAGATGCCATATGAATTTGACCACAGAGCACACTTCCACTGCTATATTCTAATTGCCATCTGCTTTAATTAGAGTACAAACATTATGTGAATATTTTCTCCTTGTAAAGAGCTCCAGGTTAACCTATTGGAGGGAAAGGCCAAATGCAAAAAAAGAGAATGAGACTCAGAAAGGATACTTGGAAAAAACGAGGTCTAAAGTAACAAAAGTCTTCTCACAGGAGCCCAAGGAGATTGCTGCGAAGTCCTCCCTGTGGTGATTCAACTCTTAGGAATTTGTAGAAACTTAACTTCCTGGACCCTAAAACTAATGCTTACTTCCATTTCTGTAAAAGCCCACACTTCTATAAATGCCTGAGTTGCCTTCCCCAGCTCAGTTCAGACTGACCAATGAGAAGGGTACCCATGGACAAGGAACCCTTGGCCGGAGATAAAAGGGAAAAGACAGATCCAGTCAGGGAGCACAGCCACTTTTGGACTCTAGTCTGCCATGGCTCCCCCAACTGAAATAAAGCCTTTCCTCTTTTAAACATGGATGTTCAAGCATTCTTTCTCTCCATTGGGCCTTGTTTTCCTGAAAGAACTCCATATAGAGAAACCATGTGGAGACAATCTGAGGAACTCCAGCCAACACACACCATCAAGGGTAAGGGTAAGCCTTGAGGGTGAGGCCATCTTGGATGCTCCAGCCCAGCCAAATATAGACACAAGTGAGCCAAATGAGTCTGCATGGAGCAGAGACAAGCCACCCCCTTAAGACTGAGCCTTGCCTGAAGTCTTAACCCAGAGAATCAGGAACAATAACTGGTTGTTGTTTTAAGCCACTAAGTTCTGGGATGGCTTTAACACAGCAATAGATATTAGACACATTGTCCATCCCATTTCCATGTCCGTCTCCCCCTACCCCAAGGAAATATTATCTTGAAGATTGTTTTCATCATTACTTTGTTTGTTTAAAATAATTTTATCAGGTATGTGTATATCTTTACACAATCAATTTTATAATTTTAAGCTGTTTTTGAGCTTTATAAATATGGATTTCTACTGTATGTACTATAGGGAGAGTAGAATTGTGGAATACTCAGCCACAGAACTATTATTATAGCAGTGAAAATGAATGTTGCTACACATAATACCACAGATGGATGAAGCTTAGAGGCATAGTGTTGCACTGAAAACAGCAAGTTGCACACTATTACAATAGATCATTCATCTTTTCGTCTGATTGGGCACTTTCTCTTCTTTGAGTTTCTGGTTCATTTCCTCTGTCCATTTTTCTTCCGGCTTGTTATTTTTCTGATTAACTTACTGGAATTCTTTAAATATATGTGTGTGTGTGTGTGTGTATTTATTTATTTATTTTATTTTTATTATTATTATTTTTTTTTTTGCAGTTTTTGGCCAGGGCTGGGTTTGAACCCACCACCTCCAGTATATGAGGCCAGTGCCCTACTCCTTTGAGCCACAGGCACTGCCCTGGAATTCTTTAAATATTTTAAGTGTCCGCCAAGAGGAGAGTTCTAGGAATTGCTTAAATCTGGAGAAACATTTTTAAGAATACAGTTTAAAATTACCAAACTAAAAACACACCCTGCAAGGCACTGGTGAAAAAAAATTAACATAATGACAAATTGCACAGGCTCTTTGCTTTCTTGGCTGAAGACTCCAAGGGTCAGAGACATGACAGAGCTTTAGGCTATATTGCCTGGTAAGAACCATTTACATAAATCCCCAGTGCACAGAGGTAGCTATTTCATATTTTCTTTACTACCAATAGAAAATGCATAATTTAACCTGAAACATGACCCCCTTTAAACATTTCCTAGGATTGGCCAATGAATTACAGTTCTTTCTAGCAGTGCATTTATATTGCAGTATGGAAAAATAGATTCCTATAACCTTGGAAGAGTCGCATTTCATTCACTTGGGTCACTTGAGAGGGCCCTTATAGACTCAGATAAGACATGTGGGACTCTGTTTAATATCTGGCAATTTTCTTGTGCCTCTTCATTTCTTAAAAGAATGTACCCATTAGGAGTCATTAGTATGTTCTGTCAAGATGGGGGCTAAATTATCCTTAACAGCTTACAAAAAAATGCTTTTTCAAGAAAAATAGTGGCATTAATTGCCCAGGGGAATAGATATGGGTTTCTTTCCCATAACCTCTTCCTCCTCCCCCCCAGGAGGAATTGGACACTGCTTACCTCTATCAAAGATCCAGGCCATTTTCTCCCTACCCTATGAGTCAGCTCTGTCCTCTGTCACTCCAGCCTGTGGCCTCTGGTAGCAGGCCCCTATCCATGGGGAATAAATAAAGCTCCTTGGTTCTCAGGCTGATTTTTCCTGCTCTCTAATTCATCCAAAGGAGAAAGAGGAAGGAGATGCCTCACTTAGCAAACAATCTCATTTGAAAGGGCTGTGTTTTAGCAACAGGAAACAGAGCACATTAGAGAAATAATCACCCTCCTGGAGCTCCAAACTGAAACCGATCTCCTCGGTGACCTTTTATTTGAAACACAGGCTCTCTGGAAAATGCATGAGGTTGGAAAGAGGGAGGTTGTCAGGTGCATGGGGAAGAGAAGGGTATGTTTTTATGATAAAAAACAAGTTTTCTGTAAAGCTTTTTAACTTTAAAACCTTAAAGTTTAAGTAGCAAAAATCTTCCATCTCCTAAATACGGGCATCTCTAGGCTTTGTCCTGCTCCTTCCCCTTCTCAGCTCATATGCATTCTCATAGGCTTTAATAATTACATCTGCATCAGCTAACTTCACCCAAAAGTGATAAAATAGCAACTTATAGTGACTTAAATAACTCAGACATTTAATAAACACACGTGCAACAAGGAGCTTGGAGGGAGGTAATTCCAAACTTGGTTCAGCAGCCACAAGCGACCAAAGGTTCTTGCCACCTTTCTGCTTTGGCATCATCAGCATGTCAGCCACACTCCAAAGATCTCATGCTCCTCTGATGGGGTTACAAGCAGGAAGGAAGAAGATGAAAGCAAATCAAACCCTCGCCCCCGGTGGGGCTCTTTTACCAGGAGGAAAATGCCTTCTCAGAAGCCCTTTCTGCCTCATTGGCCAGAACTGGATCATCCTCTCACCCTCTGACCAGTCAAAGGAAAACGAGTTACTGAGTTACCCTACTTGGGCTTAGACCAGTCATGGTTTATCCTCTCCACCTGGGCACCATGTAGCCCAAACACAGCTGGGACTCTCTTAGGAAGGGAGGGGGAAATGGCTCCCGGAGCCTGATCTCTAGCCCTGACTATCTATCTCGCCTCTATGACTCCCTTCTAACTGCCTCCTAAGCAGTGCTGCCTGAGTGCCTCACTGTCACCTCAGACTCAGTCTATCAGGAAACAAATTCCTTTTCTTACCTCCACATTCTGGCTCCCTTTTCTGCATTTCCTGGTTTTTTCAAGGGAAGTTTCATACACCCATGATGGAAGCTACAAACCTCAAATCATCTTGATGCCTTCTCCATCTGGACTTCCTTTTCCAGTTTGCCACCAGGAGCTGCCAGTCCTTGTTCTTCCTAATGTCTCCCACTCTGGTTCATCATTTCCATTCTTCATTCCACTCCTTCAGTTGAACTGTTCCAGTTGCACAAGGACCATTTCATCTAAAACAGGCCCCCAACTTTCAGGGCCATGCACTCTGCAATCAGACTCACCTTCTTAAAGCTCTTATCCCTCCTTCCCAGCCTTTAGTGCTAGGCTGCTATTTGTCTTCAGAAATAATACCCAAAATTCTTGGTTTCGGTTTTAAGATTTTCTACAATATTATTTTTCAAAAAGGATTTCCCATAATCCTCAGCTGCAGACAGACTGGTCGACTGGCTGTTCCCTATAATAAGCTTTAGGCTTTCTCATCACTGCACATTTGTCCTCAGCATTCCCCCAGATAGGAAAACCTCTCTGCTTCTCTCTCCCAGCTGAATCCTACCTGACCAACTCAGATTTCACTGCTCAAACCTTCTCAAATATTCTAGGGTAAAGTGAGTGTTTTCTCCTCTGAAATCTTACATGCTTTTTGCCCTTGTGGAACTATGAGCCAATTTTTAAGAAGAAACTTTAGGATTAAATAATTAGGCAAGTGTAACTCTGCTATGGCCGAATTACAAGTGCTTTGCAATGTGTCACAATAATACTTGTATAGTAGATAATGACATACCTATTTCAATACTGAGAAAATATTTTATAACATTCCATTAGTATAAATATTAAACTTCAGAAAGTTCAGAGCCCTTGTAAAAGATAGAGAAGTAGTACACTAAGGCTCCAACAGAGTCTTCCGGGGAGCAGCAGTAGATCTATACAATATGATATCATCTACCAATGGAGAGACCATTCATTTGTTCATTCATTTGTAGCCAGGAAACTGGAATTTTATTGCCTGACAACTGCCACCGAAATTCTTGGCAATAGAACTCTCTGTATTTAGAAAAACATCCTGACAAATTGTTTGGGGATACAAAATGAGGTTCAGAGAGAATTTGACCACATTATTTGTGTCAGAGTGTCACACTCATATTCAAGCAAGTGAGGTCTTATCTTCTTAACTATTGCATCATTTTTTTAAAAGCCACTTAAAGGGGCAGGTGCTTGTGGCTCAGTGAGTAGGGCGCTGGCCCCATATGCTGAGGGTGGCGGGTTCAAACCCAGCCCTAGCCAAACTGCAATTAAAAAAAAAAATAGCAGGGCGTTGTGGCGGGCACCTGTAGTCCCAGCTACTTGGACTAAGCCCAAGAGTTGGAGGTTGCTGTGAGCTGTGATGCCATAGCACTCTACTGAGGGTGACAAAGTGAGACTCTGTCTCAAAAAAAAAAAGTCACTTAAAGAAAAATGGCAAAGTTATCAAGACAGAACCTTGTGTAGAAAAATAAAAAGACACAACAGGCCTGCGAACCTGAATGTAATGTAGTTCTACAGTAGTAGGACTTTCTGTAGTATTTTCTGTTCAAATAAAAACTGTAGCAAAAGTGTAGAAGAACTTGGCCTTAGTTGGTTAAGATTAGGCCAAGGGAGGGTCTGATAAAAGGTTGCCACTGGGTTTCTCTGAAGGAATTTGTCCAACAAAGTACAGCTTTTTCTTTTTCTTTTCTTTTTTAAATATCTTGGGTTTATAAGCATAGCAAGAATTCAGGCTGTGCCATTAATGAGCTTTGTCAAAACTCTCTGAACTTGTTTCTTCATTTGGAAGTTAGAAGAGGGAAGGACTCTACTACATCCAGGCCTGCAGGCCTGCTCTGTCTTTTATTTTCTGTGTGCTCTCACACATTTACGTTTACATTTTGTAAGACTGAGTTCTTATTTTATGATTCACATTTCTTTGGCGAAAAGCTCCATTTCAACCAGCTCATACCCTAAAAGAGGATTTATTGGTTCATTTAAGTGAAAACGTCCAGATGCTGGGTAGCCATCAGGTATAGTTCCATCAGCCTCCAAATCTGCCTCGATGAATTGCTTGGCCCCTCCCTCTTCTGTGCATTACTGATTCTGCAGGATGAGAGCAAGGTCACAGTGGCATTTCCCAGCTTCAGTCTGACCGTAAGAGCATCCACGGGAAAAAACCATCTCATCCAGTAACGCCATACTCTTAAGGGTAGGAACTCTCTTACCATGAAACTCGTAAGAAACCGTCCTTTTCATCTCATTGGTCAAAATTTGGTCACATGCCCACTTCTGAACCAATCCATTGGTGTAAGAATCCCACCCACTAATTATCTCAGGTCTGGACTCCTAAACTAACCTTTGGCAAGGGAGTAAAATTACTCATGGAAGAGCACAGCCCACACTGCAACGGGAGACCCGGTCAGCTTCCCTAACCCTCAGCTCTGCATAGGGGTAGAGGTATCCTTAAATAAGAATCGAAGTGCTGTTAGAAACAGGCAGGAGGAAATTGATGCTGGGGAGGCTTTGCAAAGGTCATTCTATAGAATCAAAATTAGAGAATACACTATTTTATCCCAGACGCCACTGAACAGGATACAGCCATGTCTGATAAGCAAAGGCTGTAATGTTCACAAAGTTAGAGTCTGCCAGATATTTATCTAACAAAGTCTAAGAATTTCCACAAGGAAATGAGAAACATGTAAACACTTACAGCTTAAAGCTCTGTGGGTAACTGTACACCAGCATACCTGAAAACAATTGTTTCCACTCCATATGGAATCCTAATCAGCTTAATTTCATGGAAAGAAAAAACTCAAGAATCAAAATTATTCCAGTGTTTCATCAGAGGAAAACAAAAGAAGCTTAAAAATATACTCTCTTCAAACAGAAAAATAGGTAAAATGTTGGAAAGAATCAATCAGAAGTAAAACGATCTTTGATTGCTATTTCTTTTCCTACAGAGGAACATAAAAGAAGTTGGAAAATATATATATTCCAGTCAGATAGAAAAATACACGCAATGTTGGAAAAGACTAATTAGAGAACAAACAGTTTTTAATTGCTATTTTTAATTGTCAACCATTAATATCCATTTTCATTCTGCCAACAGATTACACTCAGAATTTACTTAATGTTTAATAATGGTATGTTTACCAATTTTATGGGTGCAGAGGGCAGTTTGTCAATACTTTCTTGCTTTGGGCTCAAATTGACTTAGAGATACAGTCAATCCATTCTTCTAACAATCACCTATTAAAGGCCTCTGATGTGCCAAGATACCCCAGTACCATGGCACAGCCATGTGTCAGCCACCTGACTTCCTTTTCTTCCAGAGGAAGAGAGCGCACTTGGAGGCCATCATCTAATGTACCTAGGCTTACATTCCTTCTTTTGGGCAGCCCTGGTACTTCCTCTGATGTCAGCTCCAGTGTTTAAGTGACTAATTGAGCTCCCACTACCAAGAAAGCACTGTACAAAATGTCAAACATCAGAACATACAGAGTATGAGAATATACAGAGTGAGAAATACGAGAGAAATCATTGACATAGGTCTTGCTCCTGAGAATCTCGCAACTCCCCTGGAGATAAGGCACTACCAAATTCTCTGTTCTTTCCTCTCCTATCTTCTTTCCACCCCGCCCCTCAATCCATCATTCTGTCCCTCAACTCAATCCTTTATTTAAAAATAGAAAAAAGCACCACCAAGAAAGAAGAGCACGTACATATCAATGTGATGATGAATGCAGCCTCAAAGGGAGGTAGCAAAGGAGGGAAACATGTCTTCTGATTCCCAGGTTAACATGGTATGTTATGGGAAGGGAGACTAGCATGAATGGAGAACAGTGAGAATGAATAAATAGGGAAAAGGCTAAATTGTTTAACTCCCTGGAAGTCATAGAGACCTAGACTTAGCAGGGTAAGGAAATGGGAAATGGTTTACATCTTAACAGAGGGGATATGACATAAGTGCGCTTCCTCTCTCAACCGCCCAAATCACGCCTTTTGAAGCAGCCAATGTAGTATGGTAGAAAGAATAAAGCCTCCAGTCTCAAATCAACCTAGGTTGATCCTGGCTCAACCAATCATATGACCTCGGGAAATCTACCTATCCTCTCTGAACCTCAGTTTTCTCATGTAAATAAAGTCCATACATCAAGCAGGCTGTAGGTACCATGAAGATCCAGACCACCCATTATAGACCACGTCTTTGACCACCCATTACAACTGCAATGCAGAAATACTGAAACCTGCCCCCAAGTGTGATTCGAGTTGATGTGTGGGACAGATAAATAGATCTCTCCGGAAAGTTGGACCATCATAGACTTCTCAGCACAGAGTGGGCACTGCCTTCCATTGCGAAGTCTTTTATTGGTACAGCGAAAACCAAAGCGTATTTGCAAGAACATTCTGTAGCTGATTCTGTAGAGAAAGCAATGGAACTTAAATCTACTCCTATTTCATTCACAAATTTGGTTTCAGTAGATGAAACCACATCCTTAGGACCCAGAAAACACTATTTTGACTCAAGAAGCCATAAGCACTGTGAAAGGAGTCAGCCTTAGCAATGACCTTGAAGGGCTGATGGCAAGTACCCTAGCTTCAAATGCTAATAAAGAGCAAGAAGCAATGGGATAGGCAAAACATAAATTAAATGCTGAGATTGAAGAACTGAAAAGCTCCAGCAAGAGGAAGCATAAGGACTTGATGACAGCAGCATTTGTAGAGAAATAATAAAAGTGGGTAGACAACATTGGGCTCCCCAGCTCTCTCCAACCTGGCAATATATTTATTCATTATTTTAAAAATATAATTATATGTTAGGTAGAATTTTAATAAGCCAATGTAAGGCTATGTGACTTCTGATCAAAACAGAGAGCGGCAGGGCTTCTAGACAAAAGGGATCACCTGAAATTAGTGTTGTTTGAAATGGCTGTCTAATTTTGAGGGCTCCAGTATTTATGTGAAAATGTAATAGGTTTTTTTCTTTTTTAAGTACTTGGAAATTGGTATGGACATTGAATTTCCTTAAGATAGAAGTTTAAAGCTTTTCATGCACTGGAACTCAAACTAGCTTTGGACCAACCCCAGAACAAAGCAGAACCACCTCTTACATACACACAATTGCCCTACTGCTGGAGATCTCAATAGTTTGCAAGAGGGAACTTACTTTAAAGGGAGACATTACATACTATTAAAAATATTAATTTGTATAAAATAACTTGCTCTCTAGTCCAGGCAAGGTGGCTCATGCCTGTAACCCTAGCATTCTGGGAGGCCGAGACAGATGGATTGCTTGAGGTCAGGAGTTCGAGACCAGCCTGAGCAAGAGGAAAACCCCATCTGTAAAAACCAGCCAGGCATTGTGGTAGGTGCCTGTAGTCCCAGCTACTTGGGAGGTGGAGGCAAGACGATCACTTAAGCACAAGAGTTTCAGGTTGCCGAGAGACTCTGTCTCAAAAAATAAAATAAAATGAAATGAAATAAAATAAAATAATTTTCTCTGTTGTAAACCACCATTAAAATCTATAGTGTTTCAATTTCATACTTAAATATTTAGGGAGTGAAAATTGTCTCTAAAGTAATATATGACTGCAACAAAAAATATGATTTTATTATATTACAGAGTACTATATTGATCTGCCAAAAGTATTTCCTTGGGAAAAAAAATAAGAAATAAAGTCTATATTCTCAAGTTGTGCTGTCCAGTGTGGTAGCCACTAGTTAAAGGTAGCTATTGCACTTAAAATGTAGCTGATCTCAATTCAGATGTGCTATACGGGTGAGGTACATACTAGCTTAGAGAGGCTTAGTATTAAAAAAAGTAAAAGAAGTCTCATAATTCTTTATATTGATTATGTGCTGCAATGATAACATTTACTATATTGGGTTAAATAAAATACAATATGAAAATTAATTTTATCTGTTTAATTTCAGTTTTTTTAAATGTACCTACTAGAAAAACTTTTCCTACATAGCCTTACTATTAGGCAAAGCAGGAAATAGGCATTTTTTTTTCCTCTAATGAAAACAGCAACTAGAATTTTGTTCCCCTAATATCTTTAAATTAAATCAGTAAGTGTGGTAATTTGTAATTGTGGCTACCATTCCTTCTGTGCTCTTTGTCTGTGTCCTACCACCCTGAGCTAGTACCATGTAAATAACCCAAAGCTAGCCTGCTGGAGCATGAAAGATATATGGCCAAGTATTCCCACTGCCCCAGACGGCAAGCCAGGCTCCAGATATGTAACTGAGGCCATGCCAAACTATCAAGCCCCAACTGAGCTAGTTCAGCTAACCCACGAAATCATAAGAAACAATAAATGTTTGTTATTTAAACATACTTTTAAGATGTCTTGTGCAACAAAAGCTAACTGGTAGATTGTAACTGGATCTATGACAACCATAATATTAGGAGAATCTTTATCACAGTCTGAGGAAGAATGGAGATTGATAAAATTCAGTTATTCTGTCTCTGTTAGGAGGCAATCTTTGCAATCCTATTCACACACACAGACACACATGTTTCAGAGAAGTGGAAACAACAGTCCAGACGTGAACAATCCACCTCAGTTTTCCAAACCTTTTAGACAGAAAGACCTCTTTTTCTGATAGCAAGAACACTTAGACACCTACACTACGGCAGTTATTTATTAGTATCTGTTGATTGAGAACATATATAATACCTACAGAGTTCTTGCTACTACTTGCATATCTTTATAAAGTGAAGTAAAAGAGAACTGTCTAGATGGGTCAGTGAGAAAATCGTGCTACTTTCTCTCAGGGCTGGTAGGACAAATGGCTCATGGAGGAGAATTGGGACTGGCTTTCAGCCCTGTGATAACCCCTTACCTGGGTGCTCTTGGCTATAGCACAAACTTGAATGGCCCTAATGACATTATGGATTCAGTAAGGCCTTGAAGTGAAATTATGTTTGATTCATAACAAGAGTGTCTGCTTGAATTTGAAAAATAATTTTTCCTTATTCTCCAGACAAAATTTTGGAGGTTGAAATGGAGTCAGCCTTCTTGCCATAACTTTACTATTCCCCAGGGGTCTGTAGTCCACAACTGGGTTCAGATCACTCAAGGTTTTTGTGTCAAACGGATATAAGTGGGCAGGAATCAGGAGTAGACATTGTCCCTCCCTGCCCCAAACTCACAGTTCACTGATCAAGTGTGAGAGTTGAGGAAGGAAGTAAGATGGCACCCCATCACTTTGCTCCAACACATAAGTCACAAGATCAGGTGCTAAATGAATCCCTTTACATTTTGGTCACACATTTTTGTGTGTGTGTGAAAAAAATACCTACAAATGAATAATTTTAACATAAAACTCTGAGTTAATAATAACCCTTAGTTTTAGCCTTGAGTTAATTTAGCCACTCAGCATAACCAGTGTGCCACCTTAAAAACTATGTCAACATATCAAGGCTTCCCTTAAAGGCACAGGTTCCAAAGATGAGCACAGGAATGCTATTCTGTTACTCCTTTCATCCAGCTAAACATTAAGGTAAAGAAAATAGCAAAAGCAGAAAATTTATTTTTTTATTTTCCAGTTTCATGCCTTCATATCTCTTAACTGTTCTCTTGAGACTGTGTGATCCTTTGTAATAATGCCTTATGTTTATATAAAGTTGGTATGGGTTACATGGGTCCCCCCACAGTTCATGTGTTGGCAACCTTATCCCCAAAGCAACAGTGTTAAGTGGTAGGACCTTTAAGAGGTGATTAGGTCATGGGGAATCTGGCCTCATGAATGAATTAATTCTGTTGTCACACAGAGTGAACTCTTTCTCTTAGGAGGAGCATCCTTATAGTGGGTGAGTCTGGCCCCCTTCCCTCTCCCACACGTGCTCTTTCACCATGTAATGCATTTTACCATGTTATGATGTAGAAAAAAGGATCTCATCCTTAGATCTTGGACTTTCCAGGCTCACGAACCATGCACCAAATAAGCATCTATTGTTTATAAATCACTCAGTCTAAAGTATTCTGTTCTAGCAGCATAAGAAAGACTAAGACAAAGGCATTCATTTTTTTGTAGCCCTTTCACTAAACCACAAACCATTAACCACAGCACTATTTTTAAGAATTGAAAATGAAAGCCATGTTCAGTGGCTCACTCCCATAATCCTAGCACTCTGGTAGGCTGAGGTGGATGGATTGCTTGAGTTCAGGAGTTTAAGACCAGCCTGAGTAAGAGCAGGACCCTCATCTCTACTAAAAAATAGAAAAGCTACCGGGCATTGTGGCAGGCACCTGTCCTCCCAGCTACTCAGGAGGCTGACGTAAGAGGATCTCCTAGTGCAAGAGTCTGAGGTTGCTGTGAGCTACGATGATGCCATGGCACCCTATTGAGGGCAACAGCATGAGACTATCTCGAAAAAAAAAAACAAAAAAAAAAGGAAAGAAAAAGAAAGAAGAAAATGAATTTTTGTTTTCACAATAATCTTATGGGATAAGTATACTTCTGCCTGCTTCAAAGAGGGGAGAATTGAAGGATGGAGATGGTATTCTCAAATTATTAGCAGAACTCTCTCTGCTTCTCTCTCTACTACAGGAAGTTGCTTGATAGGGCATGGATAAATAACAAGTATCATATTGTTCAACTTTCTAGCTAACCTAAGCCAGTGGTGTGCTGGCAAATGTTTAACAATTGGATCTCCAAGTAAAAAAGCCCTAATTTCTAGCACTTGCAAATTTCCATAGTGTAAATACTCCCACTGTGGTTGACTTCTAGATACAATATGACATTACAGAATACAGAGATGGAAAGAGGTGTGTGGTAGCACACTATTATTTACTATTCCTACCACAGATACAGCAGATATAAATGACCTCAAGAACATGATAACAGTATGATAAAATATAGTAAAATAATTTAGAACTTTCAGCATTCATTACGCTTGTTTTTAATATAATTTACTTAATTGTAAGTTTATCCAATTTAATTTTTAATGACATTATATTTAATAAGAAACTCACTAAATTCTTGGAATTTAAAAAATGGGCTCTCATCAGCCAGTAGGAGTTAACTCTGCATGCCACAGGCCCAAGCCTTCCATTAAAGTCATTTAAAATAAAATAAATATCCCTCCCAGGAAGCACACTAATAGTACACCTTAACACTACCTTCCTCCACCAACATACACATTTTCAGAGTTTTTGGATAACACAAGGGAATTGTCCACAGGGCGTGAGATGGCATGGCAGTTTGTGCATGGCCTGGGCTGAAAGTCAAAGTACTAGAGCCAGTGAGCTGATGATTGTTGATATAATTAAGGAACAAGGGAACAGCATTCTTCCTACAAGTTTCCTGAAGTGCAAAGCAAAGAAAACCCTCCCTCTTGTTGCTCAAAGAAGAGAGTACTTTTAGCCTGAATTATTCATCTCTGCTATTAACCAGATTTTAACTGGATAATTATACTCAGATACAAGTCTTACTTTGATTGGTTCTGTATTGGCCTATGCTTTAGGTTTGGGACATAAAATGTTAGCCCTGGGAAAGATTACAGAGACAGTCAATCCCCTCTCCTCATTTTAAGGTGAGGAAACTAAGCAGACGAGGGCTGGAGAAAGGCAAATGAGACATTTGGGGGACAAAATATAAACTCACTTTCAGGGTAAAGTAAGTATAGCCAGCCCTTAGAATTTATCCTTAAATTCATGGTACCTTGTTCACCTTACCTTTGCATCGTCCCTGAAACTAATGTCCAAAGAGGCCAAGTTCACGTGGCTTGTGAGCATCAGTGCTAAAACTATTATAGGATAGGCCTTCTAACTTCTGGTCTGTGATCTGCCCCCTACAGTGGGCTGCCTCCAGCTTTGCCCATCCCTCCATGGAGAGACCCCCAAAGCTAAGCAGGAAGTTACACGCACAGCTACAACAGTGGTTCTTAATGTAGGTAGCACATAGAATGTCCTATAGAACGTCCTGCTCTGTGAGATTTTTAATTGGATTGCTCTGGGGCAAGATCATTTTTGTTTTATTTTTGAAAGTTTCTTTATGATTATTATATGCAGCCAAAATTAACCACTGCAGCAGCACAACAGTCATATTAATTTCAAAAATGTAAAAGGCCCATAAAATCCTATAATTGTGCTACTAAGTGACCACATTACTTTAAAAAAGGGTAGGATTTATTTATGCCAGAAATGTTGACAATGTGTCTTTTTCCATTGTTATGGTTAATTTAATATACTTTCTGCATCCATAAAAACAGTCCTATTTAAGAAAAAAAACAAAAACAAAAATGAGTAGGGAGCACCTTAGTTTATATTGAGATTCTAGGGCCAATTTGGTCATGGTGTAGGTCCATAAGACCACGGCAAGACCTTACCTCCTACAGGATAAACATGGTGTTTTTTCAGGCTGGGCTTCTGAGCTCTCAGTGAGAAAAGTGCTTACTGGCCAAATCAATATGTGCAAACAAAGGAAATGTTTACCTTTCTTAAGAAGAAAGACCAACAAACTATTGTTAAGTACTTGCAAAATTATTTTGAATAAAGCCCTTGTGAACAAAACAATGACTTTGCTTATTTACAAATCGCTTCTCCTACTTATCGAAACACACAGAAGATCCTCCAAGGCATGGAGTGATTTTATGTTTGACATCAAGTTATGATGATGACCTGACTGTATGCATTTATTAAAACTCATAGACCTGTACACTAAAAAGAATGAACTTCACTGTATGTAAATTATATCTCAAAAAATTTAAAAATAAGCACAGGAATGGGCATAGATATCACATAAATGTTTGCTACAAAGAAAAAAGAGGATTTTTTTCTCATTTTCCTAAGTTGGAAAGTTTTCACCCTCTAAATGAAACAGCTAAATTGGTCTCAGATATTAAAATAGCTCTTCTGCTGGCATTGTTTGCATTGCAACCCAGCATCTCCTCTGCTCTGAAACTAAAGACCTACTCAGCTACCTTCGCAATCATGGGTGCCACATTCTAAGCACATGCTATTTGTCATTGAGAACCAATAAAATCTGATATTATAAATCACATAGTAGAATAATAATCTGTTAATTTAAATACAACAATAATAATTTAAAAACTAGAATGCTTACCACATGCCAGACAGTGTAATATACGCAACAATCCTATGAGGTAAATGAAATTATCTAACTTATTTTTCAGCAGGACCACTCAAGCTGCTATGTTGAGAATGGACTGTAGATGTGTGTTGGGGTGGGATGGTGGGTAGTGGTGGACAAGAAAGGAAGCAGGAATATGTATTAGAAGGACAATGCAACATTAACCCAGGATGGTGGCTTGGTCTACGGTGAAGGTGGTAGAAGGAATAAGACATGGTTGCAGCATGGGTATTTTGAAGACGAAGTTAACAGTCTTTGCCACTGGATTGAATTGAGGCTGTTAGAAAAAAAGAAGTTGAGAATGATTCCTAGGTTTTTAGGTGAATAGCTAGAAAGATAGACTTGTCATTTCTTGGGATGGGAAAGAAGGAGGAAGAGCAAGTTTCCAAGGACAGAGGATCAGGGGTTCAGCTTTGACTATGTTAAGTTTGAAGTATCTACTAACCATCCAGCAGAGTTGTCAAGTGGGCAAATCGGATAGATGAGTCTAGGGCTCTAGGGCAGGGTCGGAGCTGGAGGTTATTAGATGATCTATATCTCTTTGACACTGGATAAGTGACCGCTGGGTGAGAGAAGTAGAAGAGAGAAATCCAAGGACTGGAATGGGAGACACTGCAAAATTTAAAGGTCTCAGAGTAACAGAGAAGCAGCAAAGGAGATTGAGAAGGACCTGCCAAAAATCTAAGAGGTAACAAGGAGAGAGTGATATCCTGGAAGCTAGGGGAAGAGAGTGTCTTTAGTAGAAGAAAGGGATCTACTGGCAAAAGAGCTCAGACGTCAAATCTCTAGTGAAGCAGCTGGAGGAATGAGCAACCAGTAGGGCCTCCCAGGCCCCAGTGTAGGAGGCCACTCTTCCTTCTGGTCATCTTGCCCATTCCTAAGTCTATCACATATTTTCTACATTTCTCTGTAATTTTTATCAGCTCCGTTGTCAATCTTGAGCTCCTCCTATTCATTTCAGTATTTCTAGTCACCAGCAGTGCTCAATAAATGTTTGTTAAATAAATACACCATGAATGAGTGGGTGAGTGAGTGGTTGTTTCACAGGTTAGGGATATAGGTTAGACCAGAAAAAAGTTATCTAAATGTTTCTCATCCCTATTCCCCATCCTCAAGCCCCCCCAAAAATGTGGCCTTTTGTCTTCAAGTGCCATGGGGATCAGCAGTCACATGGAGCTACCTTCCTGGCTCACATAACTAATTATTACATTTTCAGGAATCTTGAGAGGCCAGTTACAGTCATAATTAAAAATCAAATGATATAAGTTTACACTTAAAAATTACATTAAATACAAAGTTAATACTCAAAGCTCATTGCTTCCCTTTTGTTTTACTCCATTTTACAGTGATCTATACTCTTGCCTGTATTTACATAGGCTCTATGGGATGGTGGAAAGGCTACAGGGTGATGAGCTACTGTGCATCTCTCCAGAAGGAACACTAGGTGATGTCATGTTGGCTGGAACTCAGCTATAATGTGAGAGTTGACACCATGAAAAATTAGCAAGTTCTATCAATCAGGGTCCCCTATCAACCAACCCCTAGAGTTGGTTGTTAAACATTTGCCATCACACTACTGATTATACTATATTTCCCACAAAAATCTCCAATAAGCAACTTTTCTCCTAAGGGGGAAAAATCATCCTCTAGAGGACAGTATGTTCTTCTCTCAGTTTCTTTCATTTGTATGAATGCAAGGTGGACAGACAACCAGTGGATCAACTACATTTTTCTTTGTCTCCCAGCAGTAGTTTAATGGTGTGGAGACAGCTAGTCTTTAGCGCCATCAATCATGGGTTTCAACATCACCACTAATGATTCTCCCTGCAGCCTCTTCTACTGGGTTCCTCTGAGAAAAAAAACTTTAGATTTATGAAAATCCACTCATTATTATTTAACTGGGTCAGTAGCTGAGCTGGTTGTGAAACATGTGTCTGGATTAGAAATGTGGGTATAAAATGCCAAGCTTCAAAGAACTTGAAGAAAACATATATGGCAAATGTGGAAAGAGTAGAATGATTCCCTTTGAAAGCGATGCCTCTAGCCTGACTCCTCTTCGAGTCCCTTTGCAGCTCCGCAATGATGCACTTCAGCTCCCCACTGAAGTGCATTATGCTGTCTTGAAAGACCAGAGCTAATGGAATGCTGAGAAAATCAATCCCTTCTTATTATGCAGGGCTGCTATTTGGTAAATGGAAAACAAATTCTTTCTCCTCCTAAGTAGGCAGAAATAAGCCCTGAGAGACACCTTGATTATACCCTCCTCATGTCCTGAATGAAAGTCCACACACCATTCCTAAGCTTAAGATGCATTTCATTCAAAGAGGTCAGGTGCTTATCCACTCAAACTCAATAAGGAGAGAGAGTTTCTTTTCTCTCCTTCCCTTCTCTCTCCAAAGAGAGTACATGTCATAACATAATACTATTAAAGAGACATATTCAAATAACATCTAACATTCATAATAATATCTACCATTTATTAAGCATTTACCAAATGCCAGGCGTCATGTTTTAAATAGATGTATGTGTGTGTGTGTGTGTATTTTTAAACAACAGGCTTATGAGGTAGATTCTATTTTTATCCCCATTTTACAGTTAGGCAAACTAATTAAGATAAATGGATCAAGATCATGTTAAGTAGCACAGTCTAGGTTTGAGCCAATTTCTGTTTGACTCCAAAACCAGGGAGTTCCTCTGAACTCCATCTTGTTCCTTCGAACAAGAACCAAGTGAAAGCTATGAGAAGGTTCAGATTTAATGTATGTTTCCCTGCTAAGAATGACAATACACACCCTGTAAGATAATGAGCTCCCCGATACTAGAGGTATTCAAGGAGAAGTTGAAAGAACATTTTCCAGTATGGTAGGCTTCTTGCTCTAAGAATGGTTTATCAAATCATTCAGCAGCTTGTCAAAGCTGATTATTCACCAGGGAAACAGAGAAGATAATTTTGGTAAGAAAGCAGATTTGTTTCACAAGACAGGATTAGAAATGAGGGGCAAAATCCAACAATTTGGATCATCATGAGGAAGGATGTTTTTTTCAAAAATTTATTTTTTGTATTGAGAAAAATAAAAACTGTACATATTTATTGTGTACAACATAATGTTATAAAATATGTATATGTTATGGACTTGCTAAACTGAGATAATTAACATATGTATTACCTCCCATACTTATCTTTTTTGTGATGAATCCATTTAAAATCTACTGTCTCAGCAAATTTCAAGAATAAAGGCATACCTTAAAGATATTGCTGGTTCAGCTATAGACCTCTGCAATAAAGCAAATATCACAAAAAAATGAGTCACTCAATTTTTTTTCATTTCCCAGTGCCTAAGACAGCTATTTTTATACTATAATTTATTAAGTGTGCAATAGAAGTAGGCCTTAAAAATGTACATATCTTAATTTTAAAATACTTTATCACTAAAAAATGCTAATGATCATCTGAGCCTTTGACAGGTCATACTTGTCTTGCTGATAGAGGGTCTAACTCAATGTTGATGGCTGCTGACAGTTAGGGTGTTCCTTGTTGCTAAGGGTTGGGGTTGCTTCTATTTCTTATAAGAAGGCAACAATAACGTTTGCCACATCAATTGACTCTTCCTTTCATGAAAGATTTCTCTCTAGTATGCAATGCTACTTAGCACCATTTTTACCCATAGTAGAACTTCTTTCAAAACTGGAGTCAATTCTCTCAAACTCTGCCACTGCATCATCAACTATGTTTGTGTAATATTTTAAATCTTTTGTTGTAATTTCAACAAGTTCAGAGCATCTTCACCAGAAGGAGATTCTGTCTCATCTGTAAGAAGCAATTCCTCGTCCATTCAAGTTTTATCATGAGATTGCAGCAATTTACTCACATCTTTAGGCTCCACTTCTTATTCTAGTTCTCCTGATATTTTTACCCAATCTTCAGTTACTTGCTCTACTGGAGTTCTGAACCCCTCAAAGTCATCCATGAGAGTTGGAATCAACTTCTTCCAAACTCCTGTTAATGTTGACATTTTGACCTTCTCCCATGAACCGCAAATGTTCTTAATGGTGTTTAGAAAAGTGAATCCTTTCCAGAAGGTTTTCAATTTATTTGGCCCAGATCCATCAGAGGAATCACTATCTATAGCACGTATAGTCTTATGACATGTATTTCTTAAATAGTAAGATTTTTAAGTCAAAATACTCATTGGTGTGCAGCAGAAGAGATAGTGTGTTAGCAGGTGTGAAAACAACATTAGTCTCCTTGTACCTCTCTATCAGAGCCCCTTGGGTGACCAGGTGCATTGTTAATTTTGAAAGGAATTTTTTTTCAGAGCAATAGGTTGTCTCAATAGTGGGTTTAAAATATTCAGTAAGCCGCTCTGTAACGGATGTACTATCATCAGGCTTTGGTGCTTCATTTTAGAGCACAGAGTAGAGTTAGCATGATTCTTAATGGTCATAGGCTTTTCAGAATGAGAAATGAGCACTGCTACAACCTAAATAACCAGCTGCATTACCCCTAACAAGTGAGTCTGCCTGTCCTTTGAAACTTTGAATCCAGGCATTAACTTCTCTCTAGCTATGAAAGTCCTAGATGGCATCTTCTTCCAATAAAAGGCTGCTTTGTCTACATTGAAAATCGATTACATAGGTGTAGCCACCTTCATCAGAAGTCTTGGCTAGGTCTTCTGGATTACTTGCTGTGGCGTCTGTTAGCACTTGCTACTTCGATAACATTTTTATGTTATGAGGATGGCTTTCTCCCTTAAACCTCATGAACGAACTTCCACAAACTTCCAACTCCTCTTCTGTAGCTTCCTCACTTCTCTCAGGCTTCACAGAATTGAAGGAAGTTAGGGCTTTACTCTGGATTAGGCTTTGGCTTAAGGAAAGGCTGTGGCTGGTTTGTTCTTCAGACTACCAAAACTTTCTTCCTATCAGCAATAAGGCTGTTTCACTTTCTTATCATTTTTGTGTTCACTAAAGTAGCCCTTTTCATTTCTTTCAAGAACTCTCCATTTGCATTTACAATTTGGCTGAATGCTTGGCATGAGAGGCCCAGCTTTGGCCTATCTCAGCTTTTGACATGCCTTCCTCACTAAGCTTAATTATTTCCAGCTTTTGATTTAAATTGAGAGACATGGACCTTGTAGCACATCTATTCCTTCTCACCCTGCTCCATTTTCATTATGGCTTTTATTCTCTTATTAATATCTCATATAATGATTTTTGTTTGTTTTTTTATTAAATCATAGCTGTGTACATTAATGCAATCATGGGGTACAGTGTGTTGGTTTCATACACAATCTGAAATATTTTCATCAAACTGGTTAACATAGCCTTCATGGCATTTTCTTGGTTATTGTGTTAAGACCTTTATATTCTGCATTCAGTAAGTTTCACCTGTACCCTTCTAAGATGTACCGTAGGTGTGGTCCCACCAGTTACCCTCCTTTTTGTTTGTTTTTAACATTTGTCTCTGCCTCATAAACTCCACAGG
>CAUYRH010017011.1:0-13103 GCA_963574655.1 Perodicticus potto | reverse complement strand
AAAAAAACAACAAAACAACCTCAAAGATATTGTTCTTGTATATATATAGAAATAAAAGTCTCAGGCGTCAGCTTAAGTGGAGTGAATTTGTAATGCAATATACTTTGTGGACACCAGATGGCGCTGTGAATGGTTCTCAGGTTTCTATGTGTTTCCTGAGTTACACTGTTGTCATAGGGAAGAGCACTGACTGACCAGTCGCCATTTTTGTAGTTTTTGTAGTTTTTTCCCCGGTTTGCTTTGGAAGAGGTGCTTTATTTTGGGTGCTCGGCTCCAAAGGACACTCCCATCCAACCTCCAACTTAGGTGTACCAGCCCTCTGGTATCAGAACTCTCCGCTCTGCCTTCCCGCTCTCTTGCACTCTGGGACCTGGAATCAGCAGCACGAGACGAGCTCCGTGCGCGATTTCTGTTGGTCGCCGCCGGCCGGCTGGCCGCCCACCGCAGCTACGGCTGGAGGGGAGGGGGCTCCCGCCAGTCTGACCTGTGACTTTTTCCCCATCTGGAGTGCTTGGGGGCCCTCTACGCCACCTTCCACAGCTCAAAGTGTCTTTTCCACACCACAGGATCCCGGTCCCCCTGCGCAGTCAGACCTCACCAGGTCCCTGAGATAGCACAGACAGAACACCTATTCCCAATGATCTGGGGAAAAGACACTTGCCATTTTGGGCATTCCCGTATGTTTGTATCCGCCTCGCGTCTGAGACATGCGGGTCTCCGTGGGACCTAGCAAAGCACCTTTCTGGTCGTCAGACTCTGAGATCCACGGTTTGGTGGAATTTTTTTCCCAATTAGGTTTTGTGAGTTGCGACCTGCTGTCCTCCCTGTGGGAGGGGCTGGCTGCCCCTCCGCCGTGCAGGAGGAAACAGTTTACAGCAGTTTCCGCGGTTATGAACTATATTTCAAACACAATCCACCAAATCGCTGTGCGTCGCCAAGTGCTTATCCACTCCGACAATTCACACGGCGAAAGGTCCAGTACTCCCTCCCTCTCACCTGCTGACTGGAGAGTGATGAACTACAGGACCGTCACCGTCGCCATCTTCAGGACTCACATTGTATGATTCTTCACCGAACTTTCTAGTCCATTCCCAGTGGTGTCCCTCCCTGCAGGAAGATTTTATGTTCCTGCTCTGTGAACACGTGATTTGCTTTGTCCAGTGGAATGTGGGTGTCCAGTGGAATGTGGGTGAACTATGGCAGAAGGTTTAAGAGCCAGTCATGTTATGCCATGTTTTTTTCCCTTTGCTAGAAGACTGCTCTTGACACAGGTTGCCATCTGGCCTGGATGCTGGGATGGAGACGATGTGGAGCACAGCTATGGCTGAGCCACGATGGACAAGCAGTGCAAATGAGAAAAAAATTTTTTTTATTGTAAGTCATGGAAATTTGGGGGTTCTTCTTTGTCACAGAGTAACCTCAACTATCTTGACAGATACACACATTTTGATGGTATTGATATTAACTCTCTAAAAGTTTGTATTGATTTTCTCCTACCTGCTCAGTATGAGAGCACTCATTTCTTCATACCCTTCAGAAAACTGGATATTAATCTTTTAAAATATTTTTGTCAACCTGAGAGTTGAAAATGGGATTTCAACGTTGCATTACTTTCTATTTTTTATAATTCATACTGACATACAGAAAGTTTTTTCCTTTGCCATATTATTTCCTTCTTTTGTATACTGCCTGTTCATGTTTTTGCCCATATTTCCATTGATTTATAGAAACTGTTTATTTGTTAAAGATAGCAGTCTTGTCTGTAGGTATGTTAAAAATTTTCCTCCTGTTTTCTTTGATCACTTCAGTTTATTTATATTATATACTAATATATGAAAGTTAAAAACTTTTATGTAGTCAAATTTATAAATTGACTTATCTTTTTGATTTCTGCTTTTGCTGTTTTACCTACTCCAAGATTATAAAACTATTCACAATTTTGGAATCCTTTTAAACCAGCACAGGATGTTCAGAAGCCAGGAGAACTATATGCCTACATGTAAGAGCTTTTCAGCATGTATCAACAAAACTATAATGATTTCCTTCTCTCTGTAGGAAAAAAAGACTTTGTTTCTAAGGGGTCCCTTAGGGCCCCATCTGGATGGGTTAATGAGAGGAAACAGAAAAAATGGCCCAGTCCCGCCTTCAAAGGAGGAGTTCAGAGAAACTCTAAGTCAACTTTGCCCAGAGGAAAACATCATTTCTTGCAGAAATAGTACTCCTCAATCTCCAGGTCACTCATCTCTGCTTCTAAAGGCGCTAATTAAGAGTTGAGTGACCAAGGGCAGGTCAGTATGGTAACTTGGGTTTTTAAACAAGTATAGTTTCCACAGCTCTTCCCTGGAGATTTTCATTCAATCCATTTGGGATTAGGACCTGGAAATCTATATTTAAAAAATTTTTTCTGTATTGTTTGGCAGATGAGTTGGGTTTGGGAGCCGCTTGCTTAGAATAATCCATTAAGATTATGAGAAGAAATCTCAAAGTATATCCTGCTGGCTGTTCATCACATGATTTTTCTTGCATCTGTAGGAGGGCACTACTGTATTCAAGGTTTTCTGGATGTCTGCATTTGTGTTTTGTTAAATTATTAAATGACTTCCCTATTCAGTCCCTCCTCGTCTGGTCCTTGTTAATGTCTTACAGCATGTGAACTGCTTTTGTAACCAAAAGAGTTTGGTCACAAAGAGAACATCAATTGATTTGGGCAGATTTGTGCCCCTAGAACTCTGAGTAAGGATTCTGGCGGCTTTGTGTTGGTGTTGACCATCATTAAAAAAGAACATTGACCCTATTCCACTGGTGGGCTTTTACCTTAGCTTAGCTATTTGCAAAACTAAGGAAAATACCATTAATTACAGGTTCTCTGGGCTTCAGAGTCGGAGCAAAATAGGCATGGATGGGTTTCAATTTTGTCAGACTACAGTAAACCTTTTAGTTAGCTACCATCAAACAACACTCTCAAAGGCCAGCAGTGGAGGAGGAGAGAGCCACGTGCTTGCATTTATGAGTTTTTCTTCTGCAGAGCTGGGGCAGAATGAGCCCTCGGAGACTGCAGCAGAGAAGGGTGGGATGTGGGGAAATGGTGGGTGGGAGGGAGACCTGAAATCACAGCACTGCTGTAGAGAAAGCTGTCTTTTCAAGCTGCTTGGCAATGGTCTGATTCTATTTACATAGTTCCCCTGAGGGAGACAAACCTGTACAAGCCCAGAGACCAACATGCAGAGGCTCTCACAGAACTCCCAGAGCCTCCTCAGGTGGGAACTGGCATTGAAGACTGCCTCAGCCATCCCTCTCCCTGCTTGGCTAATGGGCAAGGATATTAAGCGGATGTCTTTTGGCCACAAAGATACCTTCTTGGCTGGGGAGTGCAACACCAACCTCAAGATACTGTGCTGAGAATCCAGATTCCTGAAGAATCTATATTCTCTTACCACAGAAGAAGAATCTTGGAGAAAATGATGTCTGAAACTTTAGTTTGCAAATTGCTGGCCTGATGTTGTCAAGTCCAGGTGGCTTTTGATTATCTTAGTGAATGCCCCTTTCTGGAGAGAAATTGTCTGGGTAGAACATCTATCTTGCCCCATGTCTTACTCACAGTGAGATTCTTTTCACCAGCAAAGAATCCATGTAACTGGAGTTCATCTTTTTTGGCTGTCTTTTCCTCCCTGACATCCTCTCTGTGTTGCCATGGGAAGAGGAGGATGTGAGTCAGGGAAGGGAGGCTGAAATTGGAATATTCTCCATGTAAGAGGTGGGGAATGTCATATGGGGAGGCGTATCCTGACTTCCAGACAGAAAACAGTCATGTTCTAGAAATGTCTCCAGTAAGGCTGGGAGGCTAGGAAAGGAAAGGAAGACAATGCTTTGCAGTCCATGGTCATTCCCAGTGAAAGTCAATATGCTTGAACCTGGGTTGATCTATTGTCTCCAAATCTAATTCAAAGGTTTTAGGTTCGGTAAAAGTCAGGCCATGTTTTGCCAAACATTTTTTCTCCCTTAATTTTAAAGCCCCTGTGTATTTTAAGGGAAATTTAATCCACATGTTTCTGATTCATTTACACTTAACTCATCAAAATATTGTTTTGTAATAGCCATTTGATGTCCAAGAAGCCTCAGGAACCTTTTTTATGAGTCTTTAAAAAAACTTCCTCTGAAAAACAGGAAGTCATTTTTTGCCAACAATAAACGAACTTGAACCCCAAAAGGCTCAATTTTGCTTCAAACTCCACCGGGTTCCAATTGGTTCTGAACTTGGCTAAGGACCTTAGCTCCACCCCAGAAACATACATTGTCTCAGCAGAACAGCTTATAAGAGAGATTTCCTTGTCAAAACTTGATTGTTCTCTGAACAGGAAAGCCCAGGGTGAAAACTGCCATTCTGCCAGTGTCCTAATTTGTTAACTCCAGAACAGAAAGCAGAAAAGCACCTGCTGGTATAAGTATCAACTTTCTCTCCTAAATCAATCATAAGAGACAATACTTTACTAGGTCAGAAATGACCTGTAATGTATGAGGCTGCCATGAGAAGTGGTATGCCATCCAAGTAGAAATTGCATGAGTGTCAGAGATGTAAAATGGATTCTTGAGTTGACTAGGACACTGGCTGGGCCAAATTATGACTAAGGGCTCTTCCCAAATGTAAAATTCTTTGCATCATTAATATCGTTATTTGCATACAGGAGTGATGCCATAGAACCTTTGGAATTCAAAAAGATAACATAAATCAGTGGTTCTCAACCTTGCTAATGCCACGATGTATTTTCACTGCTACAAAGGGCTCATGACCCACAGGATGAGAAACACTGTAAATGTAAATATCTGGTAGGATGCTTGTCACATAGCAAGTATTCAATACACACTGGAGTGCAGGAGTTGTTTTAATTGACACTTCTCTGGATTGTTCTACTAGTAAGTTTATACTTTCTTACCTAATCCTTGTTTTTTTTTTCAGGACATATATTTTCAGAGTATTGGTTAGGGTTGAATAGCATGAAGCAGCCATGCTCATTCTTAGAGAATTCTGGGACTTTGGTCTCATTGACCACAAATAAACTTAATAAATCCGTAGTGCTTCCTTATGACTGTTGTGGGAGAAATAGGGCCACAGACAAGGCAAGTGGCTTTTCAGATTGGAGAATAGACACTTCTCCTATCTTTACACCCTCCTGTCTGAGCATCTGATACCTGCTGACTTAAAGCAGCCTGCAACCTCAGCCAGCTCAGTGTGTTTGTTGGAGGCTTTCCTTATGGCTCTAATAGGAATAAAGACATTCATCCCACTAGGATCATGTGTAGAATGGATACAAATCTTTTCTTTCTTTTTAACAGGGAGAGAGAGAGGTTGTACTGATATAAGTTTGGTGACCAGTTTCCTAAGGGAAGTTCTGGAACAACTTCCCATAGAACATAGCAGAGCTGGTGATGTACAGAGTCTTGAATCCAGATGATTTTAGTAACTTGTTTGAGGCCTCATCTAAGGAATGGTAGAATTCCAAACCAGAATACCACGCTCCCTCCATCTGGCTGGTGTACTAATATCAGAGAGGAAGAAAGGTGTAACTTTACCAACAGTAATGTCCTGAAGCCCTATTTCTGCATTCATTCATTCAGTCTTTCATTAACCTAGGTTATTTACTAAGATGTTCTTCACTCCCATCACTATATTAAACAACAAAAACACCAAAATGAATGAGACACTGACCCTCAGTTCATGGTATACTCAGAATATTAATGACAACTTCCCATGAGAATGTTAAAGAACATTAGGATAAACACTGGAATGAGACTATGTGAGAAGGCATCTGTGAGGACACACAAATCTTGCCAAGCCCATGGCTATAGATATTTTTTCCCTAGGTTTTCAGACTAGTAGCATAAAGGCTTATAGACTGATTTACTTTCCAACAGGGATAGAAGGTGCCAAGAGTAATTTTTCTCTCTTGAGGCTGAGGGTCCACCTTTTGGGTGGTTACCTCAGAGCCAGGACAGAGACAAGGAACACAATGTTTCCTTGTGCAATGATCAGATAACTCCAGGCCAAGGCCATAAAGCAGTCACTCTCTGTCAGGTACTGGATTGAGCTTCCTGTTGAGTAAAAGGGATGTTGAAAGCCTCTGGCTTCTGCCCAAACCAGCCTCCCCTCATCCACAATAGGCACTTGTATCTATGGACTAGATAACTGGCCCCTGGCCCCCCTCTGCTCAGAGTGATTCTTTGAAAAATCTTATCATGATAAATTAATTGGCTTGGCTCCTCTCTCATCAAGGAAGGAGAAGGCGCATCTGTTGTAACCTGACCTCTCCAAGCTCTTTGTGTCATCCACTCCTCTTGATCAGTCCCTGATAGGCTTGGGATGGAATGAAGGTCTGGCTGGAGGTACTTGCTTACCCACTCCCCTCAAGTCTCTCAGGTTTTCTCTATTTTAAGAGAAATAATTCGCTTTTCCACGACAACTTACTCTGCCTTAAACATGAAGTGATGTAAGAAAGCCATATTTGGCCAGATAGGTTTTGCTTTAGGCCCAGTTTAAATTTTTTTCCCTTACGGTCTTCATGTTTTTAATTTTTTTGTCTGCTAAACTTTACTAATATTTACTTTTCCTGTTTGTTTTAAAGATAACTCTAATAACAATCAGTATTTCAGATCAAAAAGAGGATAATCACACATTACCACACTGGGTTGTAGTAAGTTCAGCCTGGTAAAAAACAAGTCCAGATTTCATTTAGCCTTTTACCTTTAAAAGAGCTGAAAAGATTTTTCAAATACTGAAACAGGCCTTAAAGTTCTCATGACCACCTTTGGACACTCCTTTTGTTCCAGGATCACACTGATCTAGGCCTGGATTTATAGTGGTATCACTCTCTAGCTTGCATCTTAGAAATGGAGATTTATTTTCTCAAGCTCTGCTGGTGGATCATAGGAGAAGATTTTATACCGCTTGCCTTGGCTCAGTCTTAGTCACACAAAAAAGCCTCATGGGCTTTGTATCAACTGGCACTGAGAAAATGCCCAATAAAAATTTGTTGGATGAATAAATAATTGGACAAATGGCGTGTATTTTATGAACCTTTTATGAATAAATCCTGTAAGTATGAGAAGAGTTTATTGGAGAAAAAGCTATTTATCAGAAATTATTTAAAACCTGTAAAAAGAAGGTATGGTCATTGCCGAAACAGTTTTGAATAAAGACAAGTGGTGATGAATCTTGTAGTGATCTCAAATGGCCTGAAATTCTGAGAGGGACCAAAGCCCCTCAGGGGTGGCCTTTCTGTGCCACCTCTGAGAAGACTTACTTGTGGTGGCTTGTGCAGTGAGCATAAATCCTTAGTTTGTCCCGGATCACTCGGCCTGGCCGTGGCTTCCGCTGGAGTCCAGCCACGTGCACGGCCAAGACTTTGGGGCCAATCAGGCGCTTGTAAAGGAGAGAGAGCCAATAGTCCTGAGGGGAATAGAGAGGCACAGAGTCAAGGCAGGAATGGATGTGCAGATGTTCTGAGTAAACATGACAAACACACAGACAAGAAACCACTTTCTACCAGGAGTACAGTGAGTCACGGCTAATGAGATCCTAATCGTACAAGCACGGTCACCCCAGTGCAGCACTGACTCTGGGTTGATAATGAGGTGGGTGCTTTCTATGGTGGTCTTTTAATTAATACTATTATTATTATTTTGAGGCAAAGTCTTCCTCTGTTGCCCTGGCTAGTGTGTGGTAGTGTCCACATAGCTCACTGTAACCTCAAACTGGGCACAACTGATCCTCTTACCTCATCCTCCTGAGTAGCTGGGACTACAGGTACACAACACCTTGCCAAGCTAATTTTTCTGTTTTTTGTAGACATGGGGTCCTGCTCTTGCTCAGGCTGGTCTTGAACTCCTGAGCTCATGCGATCTCCTGGTTCAGTTTTCTAGAATGCTAGTATTACAGGCATGAACCACCAGGCCTGGCCTAAAGGGACCTTTTAAACTAAATGGAGATGGGTTATGAAGCAGATTCAGAATAGTATATGAACAAATGAGTCAACGTCATGTCTGAAATAAAACCTTTTGGGGCCTTAAATATTCTACTTTCTTTTCCTATGATTTTACTTTTATACTTATGACTTCTGTTTAATTGTAGAATAGATTTCCACTTCTTAGGGTTGTTACCAATATGAGAATCCAAAATGTCATTCTCAAAACATTGTCACTAAAGACTACTCAAAACATTGTCACTGGAGCAGAGGGAGGGAGATGAAACTTTTCCAGGCAGGAGACCAGAGTCTTCAATTCCAGAGTGGAAGAGACAAAGAGAAAAATGTTTATAAACTAGAGAGCTAATTCTTGGTCATCTTCAATAGTCCTACAATAAAAAGAGTAATTCTAAACTAAAAAGAATGTGATGTTTTAACCATTCCAGGATCCATTGGTAACTGATTAATAAATGTTCATTCTATAGCCTGCCCCCACCTACAAGTACCTGAGATTATAAAAGCCCATCTACTATCATATTAATTTCTATTGTATTTACCATTACCATATTTTTTTGTTTTTGCTATAAATACACAATTTGCATTTATATTGTGTAAATTCTTATCATCTATTATGAAGTAATGACTTCAGTGTTTATAGCTCACTGTATAAAACAGGATGGCCCTGGCTTGGCACCCTTGGCTCAGTAGTTAGGGCGCCAGCCACATACACTTGGGCTGGTGGGTTCGAATCTGGCCCAGGCCTGCTAAACAACAATGACAACTGCAACCAAAAAAAATAGCTGGGCGTTGTGGTGGGCACCTGTAGTCCCAGCTACTTGGGAGGCTGAGGCAACAGAATTGCTGAAGCCCAAGAGTTTGAGGTTGCTGTGAGCTGTGATGTCACAGCACTCTGTCTAGTGCAACATAGTGAGACTCTGTCTTAAACCCCCCCCGAAAAAAAACCCAGGATGTCCTAATTTGTTTAGGATCCCCCTCCCCCCAGCCAATTCTAGAATTTGGTGAACATATAGTTTAGTACATACTTTTTAATATCTTAAAGATATCATCCATGTCTTATTCTTTCATCTTTTGAAGTAAAAGCCTTCCGATGATATTTTAATTCTTGTGGTCATTTATAACATTAGCCACTTTAAAATGTCTGCTGAATTATATAGCTTAGGACAAAATCTCAAAGCCCCTTTGTCAGTAGAATAGCTCCAAATCTGCCCTGAGTAGCCTTGTCCAATCATTTATCTTAAGTTTAAGTGGCCCTAGGATGACTGTTAAATATGGTCTCCCAATATTTAAAATGGCAAATATTGGCTGGGCTCAGTGGCTCATGCCTGTAATCCTAGCCCTCTGGGAGACTGAGGCAGGAGGATTGCTTGAGCTAAAGAGTTCAAGACCAGCTTGAGCAAGAGCACAACTCCATCTCTACTAAAAAGAGAAAAATCAGCCAGACGTTGTGGTGGGCACCTGTAGTCCCAGCTACTTGGGAGGCTGAGGCAGGAGGATCCTTTGAACCCAAGAGTTTGAGGTTGCTGTGATGTGAGCTAGATTGATGATACCATAGCACTGTAGCCTGGGCTACAGAGTAAGACTGTCTCAAAAACAAAAGGCAAATATTTAATCATCATCAATCATATGATGGAAAAATATCATTGGTTTAATTTTTTCTTCTTTGATTACAATCTCTGTGCTTTTGATTGTTACTTTGTAAAGTGATTATCATGACTCAATGGGACTTCCACCCTTTTCTTGCATGTATGAATGGAGACTGTTATAGTAAGTCACCGAGTTACAACCCCCCAAATGATGTGCGACTCACACATACAAATGGAGGCTATATAGGTAATAGGTAAATGTACCTGTTCCAACTTACATACAAATTCAACTTAGAACAAACTTACGGAACCAATCTCATTTACAACCTGGGACTGCTTGTACCTTCTTTTAAGTCATGAAAATAAAAACTTTAATATATAAGTTGGCTATTATTAGCCTGGTATTTTCTCAGTAGCTCTTCTGATACAATAATAATAACAATAATAGAGATTATTCTTATTTTACAGATATAGAAATGGGTTCAGAATGTTTAAGATACATCTTAGGTTGCCAAACTTGCGAATGGTAGACCATGAAAGCAAACAAGGATCCAATGGCCTCTAATAGTTGCACAACACTTTCATTCACTCTGTGAAGTACAAAGTTATATTATATTAAGGCACTAGGCAGCTGACAAACAAGGAGATCAATGTGGAGGGAAGGTATGGAAATTAGAAAGGACCTTTAGTTTTAGTACAAAGGGTTACTATGATTTAATTTCTGATTTTTGCATTTTCAAAGCATTTAGAAGACAAGAAAACACTTTTACTTTTTCCAATTCCAACTTACTATAATTTGTTCCTTTTTTGCTTATCCTTCATTCCAATGTCTTATCATGAACATCCTAGTTTTTCTTTAGGTAATTTGAAAACACTAAACAGACTTGCCCTCAGACTTGCATTTAGGCATGGCTGTGATCTTTGCGTCATGGCAATTTTTACCAAAGGAAGACATGTATATAAGGAAGACATTCATATTTAGGTGAAAGAGATATTTATTATGTTTAATTCTCATAACTTATGTAAAGATTAAAAAAAGCTTCAGGGATATCAACTTAAATAATCCTAATCATTATTGAATGGTAAATTTGAACTTATACTTAGATTTATCAACTTGAAACCAGTCTGCTTTCCACTATGGGAAGCTAAATGCCAGGCCATTCTTTAAGAAAAGAGATGAGGATACCTGGGTAAAATTTTAAAGAGGTTTTAAAATAGTTACATAAAAGAAGTTAACAAAGTTAATTCCTAATGAATTTACCATCTTAACCATTTTTAAATGTATAGTTCAGTGGTATTAAATAAATTCATAACTGTCACCACCATCTATCACCATAACTATTTTCATTTTATAAAATTAAAACTCTATACCAGTTAAACATTAACTTCTCATTCCTCCTTCCCTCCAGCTACCGGCAAACACTATTCTACGTTCTGTCTCTGTGATTATTCTAAGTACTTCATATAAATGGATTCATGGAGTTGTCTTTTTTGTGACTGGCTTATTTCACGTAAGGTTCATCTATGTTGTAGCATATGTCAGAGTTTTTACAGTTTCATAATATTCCATGTGTGTGTGTATATACCACTATATCACAATTGATTTAATTTGTGGCCTAACATGTGGAGTTATTCTGAAAAATGCCTCATGTGCAACAAGAAGAAAGTGGATGCTATTGTTGTTAGGTAGTGTGTTCAGTATATGTCTGTTAGATTGAGTTGGTTTATTATGTTGTTCAATGCCTCTACTTCCTTAGTCATCTACTGTCTGTTTTTTCTAACTGTTATAGAGAGAAGGGTATTGAAGTCTCCAATAATAATCTTATGGAGAATCCTTTGTAAGTGATAAGTCACTTCTCTCTTGCTGCTCTCAATTCTCTATGGCTTTTGAAAGTTTAATTGTAAAGTGTTTTGGTGTGGATCTCTTTAGATTCATCTTACTTGGAGTACATTGAGTTTCTTAGATGTTTCTATTCATGTATTTTATCAAATTCGGAAAGTTATTAGCCATTATTTCATTGTGCATTCTCTTTTCTTCTTTATTGTCTTTCTGGGACTCTCACAATTCTTACGTTGGTCTGCTTAATGGTATCCCACAGGTCCCTTAGGCTCTGTTCACTTTTCCTTCAATTTTTTTTTTCTCTCTGTTCTTTAGACTTGATAATTTCTATTGCCCTACATTTAAGTTTGCTGATTCTTCTTCTGGCTGCTCAAATCTGTCTTTGAATCCCTCTGCTAAATTTTATTTCAGTCACTGTGCTTTTCAGCCTAAGAATTTCTTTTTGGTTCTTTTAAGGTTTTCGATCTCTTTATTGATATTTTCATTTTCCTCATACACTATTTTCTTGACTCTCTCCACAGTTTCTTTTAGGATATTTAAGACAGTTAAAGTCTTTGTTTAATAGATCTGCCATCAGGTCTTTTTCAAAGATAGTTTCTAATGATTTATTTTTTTCCTTTGAATGGACCATACCTGTATTTTGTATGCTTTATGATTTTGTTGTTGTTGTTGTAACTGACATTTGAATCTAATAATGTGGTAACTCTGAAAATCACTCCCTTTTCCTAAGGTTTGCAGTATTTTGGTTGTTTTTGCTTATTTATTTATTATTATTATTATTATTATTATTATTATTATTATTATTTTGAGACAGAGTCTCATTTGGTCACCCTTGGAAGAGTGCCATGGTGTCTTAGCTCACAGCAACCTCAAACTCTTGGATTCAAGTGATCCTCTTGCCTCAGCCTCCCAAATAGCTGGGACTACAGGCTCCCACCACAACGCCTGGCTATTTTTTTAAAGACAGCATCTCCCTCTGGCTCAGGCTGGTCTCTAACCTGTGAGCTCAGGCAATCTACCTGCCTCAGGCTCCCAAGTGCTGGGATTACAGGCATGAGGCACAGTGCCCTTCTTTTGCTTATTTTTTTAAACTGTTGTAGGCTCTGTGCCAAGGATCAGTCTGAGGCATAAACGTAAGGTCTTCTTGGCATTTTTTTTTTTGAACCTGCATCTTTTCTTGGGTATGCATGATCACTTTCTGAATTTTCCCTGTATATGCAGTGGCTTTTAAATGTTCCTGCCTTGATATCTGGCTCCCAAAAAGGAAAAAGAGAAAAAGATTAAGGAGTAAAAATAAAAAAGGCATCAGCCCTTTAAGTCTTCTGCAGTCACTTCAGCCAGAGGGGGAAGATGGGTATGCAAGAACAATGTCTACCTGCTTCTTCATCTGCACCTCTGTAATCAGAAGCAGCAATCAGAGATCAGAGCAAAGATACCTCCTATTTGGAGGGCAGGATCTTTTTGCCCACTCTGGCTCCTGCAAGCTGTATGGAAGTTGCTTCAGGAACACAAGCACAGCTGCCAGCTATGGGGCTGAAGGGTGGGGGATGGGTAGCCAAAATGGATAAAGGGTGAGATCACACTTGTGGTGCATATTTGAAGGGTCAGGAGAAAACTTCTAAATACGGATCAAAAATGTTTTCACATAGTAAATGAGAAAATCTCATGAATGTTATGTCAATCAGGTTGATAAAAATATCTCAG
>CAUYRH010017010.1:0-18768 GCA_963574655.1 Perodicticus potto | reverse complement strand
GAATCTAGCCTGGGCCCGCCAAAAACAACAATGATGGCTGCAACCAAGAAATGGCCGGGCGTTGTGGCGGGCGCCTGTAGTCCCAGCTACTTGGGAGGCAGAGGCAGGAGACTCGCTTGAGCCCAGGAATTGGAGGTTGCTGTGAGCTGTGATGCCACAGCACCCTATTCAGGGTGACAGCTTGAGGCTCTGTCTCAAAAAAAAAAAAAGAAAATCTAAGATCCTGTTTCTTCCCATACACACCTGGGTGGTCCCAGAGGCTGATGCTGTGAGGGTATTACTACCAGCCTTTGTCTTAGAAACTTTTGGCCAGCCATTCCATTTCTATTTCTCCTGCTCCTTTTTGGAGTGTGGGGACACTTCTCTGACAGGACACAGCCTACAAGTTACTGGAGACAGTCATGGGCTTTCACAGAAGTATGCTTTTAATCAAACTGCACCCTGTCTATGGGCTACCGCAGAGCTGCCAAACCCATTTCATCTTGCTGTTTCTACCCCAATTGGGAAAAGAGAAAATTCCACTACGGTTTTTGTTTTCCTTGCAGATTTTTCAAACCAAGAGCTATAATTTAAATACAGAAAATCCCCCAAATCTAAGACATTAAAGAATTTAGGTTCATCCTGTATTCGCTTTTTTTGGAGGGGAGATAGAGTCTCACTCAGTCACCCTCGGTACAGTGCTATGGCGTCATAACTCACAGCAATCCCAAGCTCTTGGGCTCAAGCGATCCTTGTACCTCAGCCTCCCAGCTTGGGCTTGAGAGATTCTCTTGCCTCAGCCTCCTGAGTAGCTGAGACTACAGGTGCCCGCAACACCTGGATACCTTTTGTATTTTTAGTAGAGACGGCGTCTTACTCTTGCTGGGGCTGTTCTCGAACTCATGAGCTCAAGCAATCCACCTGCCTCGGTCTCCCAGAGTGCTAGGATTACAGGCATGAGCCACCACGCCTGGCCCCCTTTTTTATTAGATGTTATTGTCTTATTTGTTTGTTTGCCCTTTGAAGGTCCATTTGCTTCACTCATCGGAAGTAACAAGGGTTTATTCTGTATAACTGTGAACAGGGCAGGCAGAAGAGTGGGGGCGCAGCGGGCATTCTTACATTCCGTCTGGAGTTAAACATTTCTTGTTCCCCTGCCCCAGACTATTTTTGCTGCACTCTATATGGAGCTCATGTGCTGGCTCCAGAAATGGGGAAACCCATGGTGCTGCTACCAAGTCATGGCTGAGGCGGACGGTTTTACGAGATCCTCATGAGTCAAGGTGTAAGCACTCTTGGGTATTACAGCCGGAGCTGGAGACACTGCCAAGTGCAGCTGCTGCTTCCTGGCGAGGAGCGAAGGGATACGGGATTCATCCTTGGATTAGAAAAGAAAGAGAAAGAATAAGGAAAAGAGAAAGAGAGGAAGGAAGCAAGCCAGTGGGGAAGGGGGGAGGGAAGTAAGGAGGGAGGGGAGAAAGGAGGAGGAGGGAAGGAAAGAGAGGGAGAAGGGGAGGGAAGGAAGAAGGGAGAGGAGAAGACGGAAAAGAGGGAGGGAAAGAAGGACGGAGAAAGTCTAAAATATTCTCATCTGAGTATATCTGGAAATACACAGGTAGCTAGCACTTCGGTTGCTGCGTCCCATGAGCCGGAGTCCCGACTCCTACTTGTGCCGAGCTGCATGATGCATACTGCAGTGTTTGCCCGGGAGGTCACTGTCAATGTCAGTAACCAAACAGACTCTGCCTTACCGGCCCTGAATGCCCTGTCCCACCCCCGCACCTTCCCTTCCAGCCCTCCGAGGAAAGCACCTGGCATTTAGCACCTTTCCTTCCACACCCAGAAAACACCAGATAAGCTCAGGGACTTTTCCTCGGGCTTGTAACCAGGGATGTTCTTTTTGTTGTTGCTGTGGCTTGGCCATCGTCAGGATTAAAGGAGCTCAAGCTTACAAGCTTTCCCTGCTGGTCTCACCCTGGGTGTGCACCATGGGACTTAGCGTTCCGGGATGTCCTGAGGCGTCCTTCAGTCTCCGATGCCCCTTGTTGTCTGTTCTTTCGGTAGACTGGCACAGGTGGATTTTATTGACAGTGTCTTACATTAATAGCTTCTCTCTTTTTTTAATTTGTTTGTCTGTTTTTGGCCTGGGCTGGGCTTGAACCTGCCACCCCCGGTATATGGGGCCAGCGCCCTACTCCTTGAGCCACAGGTACCGCCCTTTTTTTTCTTGTTTTTGAGACAGGCTCACTCTGTCACCCTGGGTAGAGTGCTATGGCCTCACCCTAGCTCACAGCAACCTCCAACTCTTGGATTTGAGCAATCCTCTTGCCTCAGCCTCCCAAGTAGCTGTGACTACAGGAGCCCACCACCACGCCTAACTAGTTTTTTCGATTTTTAGTAGAGATGGGGTCTCACTCTTGCTCAGGCTGGTCTTGAACGTCTGAGCTCAAGTGATCTACCTGCCTCAGCCTCCCAGAGTGCTAGGATTATAGGCATGAGCCACCATGCCCGTCCTAACAAGCCTCTCTTTACTGGCTGTTCCACCTGCTAGAGCCAGCCTGAGGTTTCTCAGTTCTGAGTCAATGAAGCTTATACCTGGAACACAGAAACCCTTGCAATTGTTTTTCCAGCCTTACTGGTATCCCGGAATGAAGGCTCCCACCCATGTCTTTGGTACACTCCCCTTCATGGGCCGCTACCTCTGCGGCTGGGTTTGGAAGGTCTTGTCCCATTTCAAATGCATTTCACTCTTTTCCCCTGCTAGTTTCCCTGAGTTCAGATTCTCACTATGAAGCTCTGCTCAGACAAATGCTGCTTCTAACAGTTAATCATTAAAAGACTCCAAATGTTCTTTGTAGTCACAAAGTCAGAGACCGAACAAGCAGCACATGCCTCGTGCTGCCCGTCTGTCCGGGGCAAGCGTTTGCTGTGCACCCCGGGGCAAGTTCACGGTAGTTACCTGCATTCACACTCAGACGAAAATAGACAGCTGAATATGTATTTAGTACACACAACTGTGGTCGATGGATCAGTTTTCTTCACAGAACCCTGTTCTGCTGGACTGTACAGCCTGACCACCTGCTTCAGAGTAAGATTATTCCTTAGAAGAAATTTTCACTTAATTAGGGTTTAGAAAGGAATGTGGAAACTTTGAAGACAGTGGTTCTCGACCTGTGGGTCGCGACCCCTTTGGGAGTCTCCTGCATATCAGATATTTACATTACGATTCCTAACAGTAGCAATAAAAATAATTTTATAGTTGGGGGTCACTGTAACATGAGGAACTGTATTAAAGGGTCACAGCATTAGGAAGGTTGAGAACCACTATTTTAAGATCTCCATTTAGCCTACTGTATCATTCATAAGGGCTGCTTATGTCTCCTACCAGGAGGGGAAAAGTAACAGGGGTCTGACACTCTAAGATCCAAAGGTTAAGCACAATTTTGACATTGTCCCCATTGCCAGGGTGTCAAATCGCACATACTCTGCCCGATAATCTAGAAATTGGGGGCTTTAAAATGATAACTGTTTTCTACTGTGGAACACCTTGCATTCTCCCACTCTGTAAACTAACATTTTGGAGGCAGCCTTTCTCCCTTTATCTCAAAGCCGCATGCTTTTCTCCTGAAATACATCTCTTTCTGGGGTGAACTAAAACCACACAGTTCCGGGAATTGGACTAGAAGGAAACGTGGTTGGTGACACTAACTCCACCTCTTCCGAGAATGAAAAATGACGGAGAATTTTGGGTGAGGTGAGACCTTATTCATTAATAGAGAAGTTAAGTCTCTGAAAAAAATAAATAAATCAGCATCTCTTAGTAATTTCCAACATAGTCCAGGAGCGGGCATTCCAAGAGCATCATCTTAGAACTGTTAATTAATGTATCTGTTTTTGCCAAGCCCTTTAAGAAATGCTACACACTGCCTGTCAAATCAAGGAAAGGTAGGCCATTGTTCAAAGTAAAACCCAACATAGGAAAATCAGGGATAAATAGTTGAGCATTTTTTTTTCTTGTCAAAGATTTATGACTGTCCCTATTTGGGGCATTCTGTATCTCCTAAGGATTATTTCAGCAGCCTCTTTGTTGGTCTGTCAGCCTCTTTTTTTTTTTTTTTGTAGAGATAGAGTCTCACTTTATCGCCCTCTGTAGAGTGCTGCAGCGTCACAGCTCACAGCAACCTCCAACTCCTGGGCTTAGGTGATTCTCTTCCTCAGCCTCCCGAGTAGCTGGGACTACAGGCGCCCGCCACAACACCTGGCTATTTTTTTGTTGCAGTTCTCCCGGGGCTGGGTTTGAACCCGCCACCCTCAGTATATGGAGCCGGCGCCTTACTGACTGAGGCACAGGTGCCACGCCCCCCTTTTTTATTTTAGTTTGTCCCTCCCCCTGTTCTGAGGACAGTTGTCACAAAGCTCAGCTGAACTTGTGTGCGTATCCCTCTGGGTGACTTCTGCGCCCGCCCTCCCACCATTTTATCATGCCCCCTGCTATTATTCCATCCCGAGAGACTTGCCTTGAACCTGGGAACACTTTAATGCTGTCCCTGACCCTTCAGCCAGGCGCCTTCTCCTTCCTACCCCTCCCTCACTGGAGACCAGACCGAGCGTCACCTTCATCACCCTGTCTTCCCAGATGGCCCATCGCCCGAATGGCCCTTTATCTGTGATGTCACTCTTCCAGCACATCACTCTCCTGTTTGGCTTGGAAATATGCGTTGTATCTCCCTAGGCAGGCTTCAAATTCTTTGAAGGCAGGATTCATGTTTAATTATGTTATTCCCTAACGTGCCTTGTTGCTCAAATGTCATCTGCTGACCAGCAGCCCGGGATCGCCTGTTGGAGAGGCAGAGGCTCAGGCCCCAGTCCCAGAACTGCCCAGTCTGATTCCGGATCTGACCCAGGGCTGGGGGGAGGGGGAGGGGGCTGATTGCAGTGTGCGGGAATCACAGTTCTCATCTATGACGTGGGGACTCCAGGGGTATCTGCTGAGTGACTAGGGAGTGAACTACACTGAAGCTGAGGTTGCTCGCATTGACGTCGAGGAAGACTATCTCTTAAATATGCAGAAATGTAGAAAATGTAACCCGGCATTTTCCTGCCATCATTTTGGTTGTAAAAACTCGAAGCCCCTTTGCTCCCTTTGAAATCTTCTGTTTGTTTCTTCAGGTCACTTTCGGTAATGGTTTCTTTCTTTTCTTCCCTCCTCCCCTCCCTTCTCTCTCTCCCCCTTTTCCTTTTCTCTCCCCCTTCACTCCTTCCCTTCCTTCCCGTTCCTCACTTGCCTCCTTTCTCTTTTTCCTTCCTTCCTAGACCCTCGTAAAGTAGTATTTGGCCTTGTGTGAACAAGCATAGAGAGAGATTCTGTTAATTGAGTCTAAATATAGGCTCTGTGCAGATAAAACACATGGCGAGCATCTAAAAATAAGTGCTCGGATGGGTGTATCACCGCATTATTAATAGCTCTGTTCTTCAGGACCACGTAAGTGGAAACTATAGGCTCGGAGCGCGCTCTCCGTCACTGTGTCCGGAGCTGAGGGTTCCAGTTCACTGACTTGCTAATAGCCACAAAAGGAGATGACAGTGGAACTGCCTGGGATTTTCAAAATGCCGTGGAATTTGGTATTAAGGTCTCCTTAGCTGTCTGGAACTAAAATAACAGTGGGAAGAAACATATAAAGTAGGGAAGGGTATCTACCTACAGCCTAGACCAGGCAAAAGTGCCACCCACTGTGGCATATTATGGAAATTTGGGGGGCCCTTTTGTTTGTCACAGTAATGGAAGGCATGGCATTTTAGTAGGCACAGATCAGGGATGCTGTTATAGACACATGAGCCTGTAAGTGAGAACACCCAATCAGACATTTTTGGGTGATAAAATTCTTATATTACTAGAATCTAAACATATAGCACATAAAGAAAAGCATTTTATTTCTTTATTTCATTTTTTGAGACAGAGTCTCACTCTGTCACCCCGGGTAGAGTGCCGTGGTGTCATAGCTCACTGTAACCTCAAACTCTTGGACTCAAGGGATCATCCTGCCTCAGCCTCCTGAGTCGCTGGGACTACAGGCACCTGCCATGATGCCTGGCTATTTTCAGGAGACGAGGTCTCACTCTTGCTCAGGCTGTTCTCAAACTCCTGAGCTCAGGTGATCCACCTGCCTCAGCCTCCCGGAATGCTGGGATTACAGGCATGAGCCACCATGTTTGGCCACAAAAGACATTTTAAACATATGCTGAATGTTTCAGGAACGCAACTACCTTTTAAATTGAGAGGATATTGTATTCCGTTTTGTTTAGAACTCGACTGTCTACCAATATCCCTGCTGTTACCAATCTGCATTTGTAGCTATTAAATTCACACTGATTCGACTTCGAGGTGCAGCCATCTGTTTTCTAACATCTTCTGGTGTGTCATTGTACATGAGCATTTGTATATTGAAATGCGTTTGCTCTTCCTTTTACTTCTCTTTGGTAGAATAGGATATGATATTGATTTTTTTACTCGTGTATATGACTAGGCAACTTTGTTATTAATCATATCTCAGGATGTAAAAGCAAGCTTTGGGTTTGATGAGGCTTGCATAGACAGGCTCATTAGTTCTTGTCTTAAAACAGAGGATAATAAAATTTAAAGGCTCAGATTTAATCAGAGTGCTAGAAGTAGAAAGAGACGTGTTCCATAGGAAAAGAAGAAGGGGGAGAAGCATGAAGCAAATTCCTATCCTGGGCAACTCTTCTAAATGTACAGAGGTTGGGCCCAGAGGTTAATGCACTGTGTCCTGGATTCCAGCTTCTGGGAATCCTGATGGGATCAGAAGACTATGAGAGATAATAGTCTTAAAACATCTGCACAGAGGTGCTAAAATGTTAGAAATTGTGAATAATATGTATAATAACCATAATGTCATGGGGCTCTTCAAAAGTGGACAATTCAGAAGCTTTCTCCTTGGCTTCCAGAGATGTTGACTGAGTTTTCTGGAGTTTCTCATGGCTGGATTTTTGGGGGATCCAGACTCCAAAATCCAGGTTCTTTAGATGATTTTGACCCCACCATTTCAACTATAGGTGAAGCTCCTAACCTAAACTCTAAACTCTCTTCCTCTGAAATCTCCCAGACTCTCACCCCTACTGGCATCTTTCATCCAGTTGCACAAGTGCCGTCTGACCCCAAGCAACCCCGTGGCTTCCCCATGGTAACTTCAGTGGCTTCAGCATGTGGGTGTTCTTGTTTTTAATAGTCATTTTTGTGCTTACTGAAAAACTGTAATTTTACGAAGGAAAAGATGAGAAAAATATTTCCCCTTGCTCTCTCTCTACCGCTCCATGCTCCCAGAAGCCCCAAGTGCCTTCTCTCTGGATTCCACTTACCCTGTCGGCTTCTCATGAGATGTAACTGGCATGGTATTTCTCTCCCACTTAATTTTCCTCCCCTGCCAAACCGTTTCCCCCAGAACCTGTGCAAGCTGTCAATTCAGTAACAACTTTTGTCTTTTAGATTCTTTACTAGATTGTTCAATTTCAGATATGAGATAGACTTTACCAGTGTTTCCGATCTCTTTAAGAATGCTCTCTTAGGCCTGGTGTTAATCCTAGCACTCTGGGAGGCCAAGGCAGGTGGATTGCTTGAGCTCAGGAGTTCAAGACCAGCCTTAGCAAGAACAAGACCCTGTCTGTAAACATAGCCGGGAATTGTAGTAGGCGTCTGTCATCCCAACTACTCAGGAGGCTGAGGCAGAAGGATCACTTGAGCTTAGGAGTTTGAGGTTGCTGTGAGCTAGGACGCCACAGCACTCGACCCAAAAGGACAGAGTAAGACCCTGTCTCAGTATTAAAAAAAAAAAAAAAAGGAATGATTTCTTAAAAAGAAAAAAATAAAATTACCACAGAGGACATGCACCAACCTTTGCTCAAACACTAATGCTAAGGCTGTGTAAATACGGATGCTTTTACCAGCTACTCATCCTCACTGGGGCATCATGGGAGACTCTCTGAGAAATGTAAGACCTTATGAGGTATTGATTTTGCATTCAAATCCCTTTAAATGTTGATAATAAAGCCTCTCTGTTCTGTAGTGCAAATGGATCATGACTTAGTTTCTTTTGGGGAGAGTTTTTTCTGATTCTTTCTGGAAAGTTAAAGACTAATCATTACAAGAGTGGCCGTGCAGCCACTTACGTCTGTTCTGACCTTTCCCTCCAGTTTCCAGCTCATCTCTTTCCACCTCTTGAGTCGCTTGTCACAAGCCGTTCCAGAGATTCCTCCTGCTCTTGTCTTTGAGAGGATCATCTTTAATTGAGAGTGGTATAAATAACCCTCTCCTGTCCTTATTATCAAGTGCCCTCTCTCAGAATCTGGGCATGGCTCCCTTAAGCTGTTGTGTATATTTCGGGTGGTGCCTACCTTCTTAATGCAGCCTCTGAGCCTGGCGATCTCACATAGCAAAACTCAGTACATCAAGAGTGGGTGAAACGCCCTCTGCTCTGACATGTCTCTTTGATCATGGTGTGTTAAAGTTAGACCCGGGTCATTATTTTTGTTACAAGTGACATTTTCATAATGCACTAAATAATGAGGTGTTAAGAACACCAAAGAAGCCTTAAAAACGACTAGAACATTTCTTGAAGCATTTAATATTAAGGGTGTTAACCTTTCACATCTCTTGTTAAGTATCAATTTATTAAAAAGTATGTATATTGGGTGACTTCAAACCCAAGGAATTCCATATCAAGAAAAGTGAAATTTAGTTGCAGTCTCCTCCTTGTCGCCGAGGTGCCACCTCCTACTCAACTCCCAGTGCCACTGACATTTTCTAACTTCCGTTCCCCAAACAGGTCTTCGCTCTGCACCATTTCCCAGACCTCGGCCATCTCCACCCGCTGCCAAAGCCCTTGATGGCTCCAGCTGAAAGTGATTTTCTCTTTTCTGAATTCCGAGAAGGATTTTGCTTGCAAAAATAACTTAAAAAAAAAAAAAAAAACGCCATGGAAGTTCCACAACTGATCTTTTTTTTTTAAAAAGTGCTTTATTTTTTAAAAACAGGTTAGGGTTGGGGTGAAATTAAGTGGAAAGTAGTTTCTAGACACAGCCTCTCCCGCTGTCCACCTCCCGCACCAGAAAGGCACATTTGTGACCACTGATCAACCCACATGGATGTATCATTAACACTCAGAGCTCAGAGTTTACATTCGTTTTCACTGCAGGAGTTGTGCATGCTATAGGTTTGAACAAATATATACCAACAGGTATCCCCTGTTACAGTGTCACACGGACTGTTCCCTCTGCCTTGTAAGTTCCTCCGTACTCTGCCTCTTCACCCCTTCCTACTCTCTCTCCAAACCCTGGCAACCACTGTCACAGTTTTGCCTTTGCCAGAACACCCTATGGTTGCAGTTGTACAGTATCCACTTTCAGCCTTTATCTCTCTGAATACGATGCAGAACAGGCTCCCTGAGGGCAGGGAGGGTTCCCTGATCTTTGTTCTACCCTGGACTCCACTGGCACCCTGTTGCTATTACTGTGTCCTGCTTTTGGAGTCAGTGTGGAGATACTGCTTCATACGCTAACTATTCCTAGAGTCACACGGGCTGGGAACTGACTTTTTAAAACCTAAGTCTATGACTGAAAAACTCATTGTTTACGAGCAACTTTTCAGGGAAGGCAAATGATTTTATCTTTGTGGCATTAACGAGGCTCTGCCTAGCGTGTTGCTGTTTAATGAGTGAATTAGCCTGGACTTGGCATTACGATCTTTATGTCCACGCCTTCTTCTCTTTGATTCTTTCAGTGTATATTTAATAAGGGCACAGTAGGCACCACTGTCTAGGTCAGGAGAGACTACGGTGCACACACAAAGTACCTGCCTTCTTACTGACAGCATTTCAGAGAGGAGAAGCGGAGGATGAATAAATACATGGCGACTGGTGTGTGAGTTGAGTGCTGGGAAGGAGCCAGAGGCTGAGGACAGAAGACGAGCTGGAGGGTTCAGACCATGGCCTTGGGGTGCTGGAGGGGCATTAAGATGGGAGGAGGCAGGATAGCTGGTAGGCACTGAGCGGCCCCATGAGAGTGGCGTGGGGGGTGGGGCAGAGCCGGTCAAGGTCATGTAGGGCCTTGTAGGCTGTGGTGAAGACTTGAGTTTTTACTCTGAGCAAGAGAGGAAGTCATGGCGGGTTTTGCAAAGGGAGTGTCAGGGGATGGAGCCAACCTGGGAGCAGGGTGAGCCCAGAGGAGTCGTCTGCACAGCTCAGTGACAGACAGCAGGGCGAGACATGGCCATGAGGGGTGAGAACTGCCTGGTTCACGGAGTTGACAGATCTGCCGTGGGTCTGACCGTGGGGGCCTGTGAGGGAAAGAGGTCCACCAGGAAGGGTTATGAACAAGGCTTGTGGCCTCAGCCCCTGGAAGATCCCTGTTGTTGTTTACTGAGATGGAGGAACAAGGTCTGAGGGAACATCAAATTTGAGGGACAAACTCCGGCTGGGTTTTGGGATGGGCTTCATTGAAGTTCCTGTTGCACATCCAGGCTGTTGGCTGTGAGGCTCCCTTCCTAGTCTGTGAGTCACTGAATTCAAGGTCAGGTGTTGGTCTTCTTTGTATTCTCCAATTAGTTTGCAGAGGTTCTGGCCCTGGGACACCTAACACTGTGTTTGAGTTAATGAGATTCAGATTTGCACTAGGTAGAGTTTCCTGAAAGTATCCTGCAGATTTACTTGGATAAAATCTTCATGTTCTTTTTCATCATAATCGTGAAGAGACAATTGGAAAAAAATGCTGTATAAAACTTTCTGGAAATGGTTAGGGGCCAGAAATGATGCTGACAGGAGGTTTAGGAGTGAAAAATAGATAGTGCTCAGACCAAATATAAGTAAATTAGCATAAATCATCATTCTCTGATTTCCACGCCTCCTTACCCAAGTTGGTTGACTCAACAGCTGCTAAGACTACAGCTGTGTAATTCCTCCACATTTTCCTTTTGCTTGGAAAAAGTATTCCAGTTTGTCATTGCTTCTTCATTTGAAATTTTATAGATTTCTTTCTTTCTTCGTTTTTTTTTTTTTTTTGGCCTGAGCATAATGGTTAAGAAAAGTCACTGTCCTTCATTTCTGTTGATTTAACGTTTTCATTTGTTTTCGCTTGGCATATTGTTTTGTTTTATATATTTATTGATTTATTGATTAATTATTGACTTACGTATTTATTTTTGAAACAAGGTCATTGTTTCAATTGATTGATTATTGACTTATTTATTTATTTTTGAAACATGATCATAGACCACTGCAACCTCAAACTCCTGGGCTTGAACAATCCTCTCTTAACCTTCTGAGTAGCTGGGATTATAGGCAGGCACTACCATGCCTGGCTCATTTTTACTAATTAATATTTTTTTAGAGATGGGGTCTTGCTATATTGCCCAGCCTGGTCTCAAACTCCTGGGCTGCAGTGATCCTCCTGACTTGGCCTCCCAAAAAGGCTGAAATTACAGGTGTGAGGAACTGTGTCCATCTTGCTGTTTTGTTTTAGATCCACTTGGGGTTTTATTGCTTGCCTTCAAGGCCCTCCAGACAGCTCTTTTTAGAGCTTTGTGGAAGGCTTCTATAAAGAAAGTTCCTTAGAACTATTTGAGCTGGCTCAGTGCCTATATCTCAAGCAGCTAAGGTGCCAGCCACATACATCAGAGCTGGCAGGTTTGAATCCAGCCCGGGCCTGCCAAACAACAATGACAACTAAAACCAAAAAATAGCTGGGTGTTGTGGCGGGCACCTGTGGTCCCAGCTACTTGGGAGGCTGAGGCAAGAGAATCACTTAAGCCCAGGAGTTAGAGATTGCTGTGAGCTGCGATGCCACAGCACTCTACCAAGGGTGACAGCTTGGTACTCTGTCTCAAAAAAAAAAAGAACCGTTTGAGCCTAGTGTGGTGGTAGAGATTGCAGATGGAGAAAGACCTCCGAGGCAGAAGGAAAAACCAAGTGCAAAGTTATGTGAACTCCAGGAGGGTAGACCCGTACCTTGGAGTGGGTAGACCATGGACTTCATAGAAATTAGGAAGAAAGCTGAGGCACAAAGAACAGGTGACATGACAGGCAGGTCATTAAGGTCCTTGTGGGTTTCTCAAAGGAGTATAGAAAATGAGGAGCGTCCAAAATATGGGGTTCAAGGGTGCCATGATGAGATTTATATTTTTAGGCAAAGCTACTTTGGCATATGAAGAAAACGTGGGAGGTGAAGGAGGCTGGTTAGAAAATTCTTGATGATGTAGGCAGGAGATGATGGAGGTCTTCGAAAGTTCTTAGAGCACTGACTAGCACGCAATAAGTGTGATACAAATAAAACATAATTTATAATGTAAAATTGATGAATCTAGCTATTCTGGCTCGTGCCTGTAATCGTAGCACTCTGGGAGGCCGAGGTAGGTGGATTGCTCAAGCTCACAAGTGCAAGACCAGTCTGAGCAAGAGTGAGACCCCTTCTCTACTAAAAATAGAAAAACTAGCTGAGTGTTGTAGCAGGCACCCATAGTCTCAGCTCCTTGGGGGGCTGAGGCAGGAGGATTGCTCAAGCTCAAGAGTTTGAAGTTGCTGTGAGCTATGATGCTGCGGCACTCTATGGAGGGGGATAGAGTGAGACTCTGTCTCAATAATAAATAAATAAAAGCAGAAACATTTGTGTTGGGGAGGAGAGCCCAAAATTGGAGAGACATTTTACTGGTAGGATTACAGCATATATTTGGTGAGTGGTGATGTCACTCTGGACAAGGAGCAGGTGGAGGTAGGTAGAGGTTGAACAGGGGCCATAGCTCTGTCTGGACGTGTCATCTTCATGGAGCTCATGGGCCATCCATTAGGCAGCTGGAAGTACAGCTCTTGGGCTCAGCAGGGACCTTGGTCTGGAAGAACGTATTTAAAAGTTGTCAGCATCTAGTTAGGGACGGGAAAGAGATCACCCAGACAAGGAAATAAAGCAAGAAGAGAAAATGATCAGAGACCGAAACCACCCACCTCCAACTGAGTCTCTGTGGTACCAAAGATCTTACCATCGATGTCAGAGGTAAATAGAGAAGCGAGTTGTCTTCAAATCTTGCCTTTTATTAGCATTTACTGATGAACCAACTCTTAAGTATCCCAGGAAAATATTATAATTTTTTTTTTTTGAGACTTTGTGGCCCTTGGTAGAGTGCGATGGCATCACAGCTCACAGCCACCTCAAACTCTTGGCCGTAAGTGATTCTCTTGCCTCAGCCTCCCTAATAGCTGGGACTACAAGCGCCCACCACAATGCCTGGCTATTGTTTTTTTTGTAGTTGTCATTGTTATTTGGCAGACCCAGGCTGGGTTCAAACCCACCAGCTCCAGTGTATATAGCTGGTGCCCTAGCCACTGAGCCACAGGCACTGAGCCAATATTATTGTTTTCCTAAAAAAAAGAATACAAATGATTTGATCACTCTTCAGGTAGCACCAAATGGTTGTATCATTGAAAACATTTTAATAAAATATCCTTTTTATTGCCAGTATCTGTGGCAACCAACTTTGAAGTCAGTCTTTGTAAAGGATGACAGTATATTCTGACTTCCCTGAAAGCATCTATATTGCTGTCAATATTGTACAACACTCAGTGGTCCTTGAGACATGGGGACTGTTTAGGAGTTGGAGTAGAGCATCATTTTGCCCCCAGCCTAGACACCACAATGAAAAAAAGCAAACAGGCTGCTCCCACCAGCAGTGTGAGTTCCTGAACAATATCATGGAGCAGTAATAAATCCTCCATTTGTGAATGCTCTTCACAATTCCGGGTCCGTCCGCGTAGTATTTAAAGCTGTCTCTCTGGCCCCTTGGCATGTCTGAGTGATTGCAGGCAGCTGTCGGTCTTTAAAGCCTGCTGAAGCCGTGGAGTGCACCAGGAAAGACTGGATTCTCATCTCATGCGTGCATGAGAAATAGTACTTTCAGCACCAGCGTCTGCAAGTGACAAAAATAACTCAGCTATGGTCAGTAGCTCTGAAGTCAAGTGTCCCTTTCACTTCCTGTTCTCAGCTGGTATTTTCCAACGGGACAGCTCGTCGTCCACAGTTTGGGATATGATGTTTCCATTTTCGCTGATGTAACCGTCCTAATACCAGCTTCTCCTCTTGTCATATTTGGAAGGTCCTTACCTTCTGGTATCATTCGTATAGCAAGAATATGACAGCCACCTGCCAAGCACTGATTACCATAGATGCTTACATTTGATTTCTGTTTTTTTCTCCCAGTTTTGTAGAACATAGCTCTTTCTTTATTGGGCATCAACTTTTAGGTGAGGAATTCTCTTAAAGGTCTCGCCTTTTTGATTTTTATTTTTTAATTCCCCCATCACAAAAGGTTCTTTCAGGTCTTAAAGATTCTGATACCAAATAGACGTATTTCTTCCAAAATATCAGATCCGCTTCTAGATTTTGAAGTTTTTCATTAGTCTCCTTTTTGAAACGTATATTGACCTGTGAATATGATTTCTGTGTTTCCCTTTGCTCTGGGTGGGGCTCCGTCTGAGAGTTCTTAGGGTATAAAGCCCACGTTAGTGAGCAGAGAAGGAATGATCGTGGGTGTGATTATTAATCATTGAAAGATGTGGCTGCCAGTGGGGGCATTTCTTGAGTCAGGCTTCCCACGGGCAGACCTGGCAAAGTGCTGAGGTGCTGTGGGGGCCGCCTTCACACATACACTGCTGGGCCCTAGGCTGCCGTCTGCACGTCGAGGCAGAGCCTGAACATTTTCCCCATTACGTGGGGGCAGCCGTGCTGGCTCACTCACTCTGGAGGAAAAAACTCCTGGCCAAGTGCTTTGCTATTGAGGGAAACAAAGGAATTCCAGGTCACTGCCCGAATCTTAGGGTGACTGCCTTGAGCCGGAGAAAGTTCTTCTTGATTTCTGGAGCCATATTTCATTGACCGATTACATTTAAAACTATAAAAGAAAAATAGTGCCGAAGGTAATTAGATACAATAAACCGATTTCTCTTATCTGTTCTTCCACATAGAAACTGTGGTGTGCATTCGAGGGTTTTATTGCTAAGCGGGGTCGGGAGGCTTCTTTTGGAATTCTCTGGGCTTTTCTTCCCCATCTTTCCCCCCAGCCTCGGCTCTTCTCAGCCTCCTGTGCTAACTGATAGCACATGTGTTTCAGAGGGGAACCTGGAAAAGGAATGTGTGGACCCTCATCTGGACATACCATTCCAAATTCCATATGCCATGAGATAATACACTGGCGAGACCGTCAGAAGTTACCCCAGAAAGGGGGAATTTGGATTGGAAAGGAATCAAAGGAATTGTGGAGCTAATATAATTGACTGCATTTAAACAGTAATAGGGTGGTCTGGACAACTGGACGCGGGCCAGCTTCCACATCGCAGGCAGTCTCCTCTGCGCTTTTACAACGAGGTGGGGTCTGCTGAGCGAGGAGAGGCCAAAGCGTCAACCCTCTTAGGGTTTAATCCAAACGTGGGTCCTGACCTTGGTCTTCTGTTCTCTGAAAGGGACAAAGATATTGAATCCAGCCAGAAAAACCTGTGTCGTGGACATCCACGCAGGCTGCTTTTCTCTCGCTTGTCCTTAGAAATGGGACTCTGAAAGAAGTGCTTGGCGGCATCTAGTAAATGTCAGCCAGGGTCCATGCTGCCTTCGTTTCTTTTGTCCCTTTCTTTTGTCCCTTACCTGCCGTAATGTGCAGCATAATCTAGTCATTCAATGAATGAACGAATGAATGGTAATGGTGCTAAAAACCTCCTCTAGGAAAATGTGAGTGAGGAGAGGAAAGGTCGAAAACAGGTTCTAGTTCTGGGGGTTAGGTGTATGCCCCTCATGGGATGAGTGGAAGGTTTTCATGGAATAGTAGTACTGTTCAATGGAATAGCACTTTCCGTGGAGTAGTAGACCGTGGCAGATTACACACAGGCGCACACACACTCCCACGGTCTGACTGTGCGTACTTACCACCCTGTGGGATCCACAGTGTATGTCTGTATAGTGCTCTCCAAGAACACCTGCAGGGAGGGTAACGTGATCAACCCTTATTTTACTCAGCGTTTCCCCGCTGCACTTGACCGTGGAACTCTGTGCTTTACAACCTCTCCACATTTCAGACCCCACCGAACACGCTCTGGCCAACGTTGGCAGAAATTTACAAAACCATCATGGGCTTGAGTGCAGCTGACCTGGGTTTGTACCACGGTTTACCCCATAGTGTGTGATCCCGAGTAAATCACAAAAGCTCTGGTCCTCTCCTTCTTCATCTGTAAGATGAGGATAACGTCTACCTCCTAAGATGGGAGAAATACGACAGATAATGCTGGTAAACCTTTGGTTCACCCAGCACAGGATGGTTCTGCCCTGGTTGGCAAGTTTTACTTATACGAGTCGCTTTTCTCTGCCTCACACTGCTGCCCACAAAGACGGGCTTCTTAGGCTATAACCTCTCATCCTTACCATTTATGGGATACAACTTCTTAATCTTTATAGCCTGTGCAGACTATGTTATTTTCACTTGCAAAATGCAAATAATTCTTCTTTTTTTTTAAAGTGCTCTCCCAAAGTATGACGAAAGTCTCATGCTCTTAAGTACTTTTGTGTATTAGTCCTGTTGCCTCCTGAGTTCTAGCAACATTATTTCTAAGGAGTTTTTTCTTTTTAACATCCCCAGTTTCTGCTAAACTGGATATTAAAAAAAAGCCTTTTTGGAAATATCTACTATTAACCTACCAAATAAATGGCTTTCTAACAAATATATGTAACAAGAATAATAGCCACTAACATTCCTTTTGCTCTTACCCTGTACTGCACTAAACTTGTTATGTGTGTAACTTGAACTTCATCCTCACAACAGCACAAAAAAGGGGGCGTCGTTATCAGCAGATCAGGAAACTGAAGCTGGAGGGGTAACTTTCCTAAGGCCACCCAGCTAGCCTTGGCCATGACTCTGAGTGACTACAGCCACTGTAGATAATAACACAGACAAGGATAAGTTGAAAATGGGAGAACCAGGGCCTGGCGCGGTGGCTCACGCCTGTAATCCTAGCACTTGGGAGGCTGAGGTGGGTAGATTGCCCGAGCTCACAGGTTCAAGACCAGCCTGAGTAAGACCTTGTCTTTAAAAATAGCCGGGCATTGTGGAGGGCTCCTGCCCTCCCAGCTCTAAGAGAGGCTGAGGCAAGAGAATAGAATCATTTGAACCCAAGAGTTTGAGGTTGCTGTGAGATATGACACCACAGCACTCTACCGAGGGCGACAAAGTGAGACTCTGTCTCAAAAAAAAAAAAAAAAAATGGAAAGAGAAAAGTAAATGGGAGAACCAGCTGGTGCAATGGCTCATCACTGTAACCCGTGCAATTTGGGAGGCTGAGGCAGGAGGATCACTTAAGGCCAGGAGCTTGAGACCAACTGAGTAACCTAGTGACATTCCTGTTTCTACAAAAACTTTAACAAAAAATAAGCTGGGTGTGGAAACATACAAGTGTAGTTCCAGCTACTTGGAAGGCTGAGGTGGGAGAATCGCTTGAGCCCAGGAGTTCAAAGTTACAATAAGCTATGATGACACCACAGCACTGTCGCCCAGGCAACAGAGTGAGACCATTTCTCAAAAGAAATGAAAGAAAGAAAATGGGAGAACCACCTGGTGAAGAACCTCAAAGTTTTAACTTTCTTGCCAAGTTTAGGTGAAAATTCCTCATTTTTTAGGAAACCAACATTATGTACATTATTCCACATTTTTAAGTCACACTTTAAGTATCCTCCTGTCTAGCCGTTACGTTTTTAGGCAGGATCTATAGAACCTAGTGGAGTCCTACCAAGTTCAGGGATGTCATTCCAAGAGTTTCTCCCAAACTCAGCCCCTTTCATAAGATAAGGGTATATACTATAACTGAATATTGCCAAGTGTTCAAATGTCAGTTATTGTTCCTTTAAATATTTAAATTTCTACCTGGCGTCTCCTCGAACTTCTCTGGTTTTTTCGTTCATTTGTTTGTTTGTTTGTTTTTGAGATAGAGTCTTACTTTATCACCCTGGGTAGAGTCCTGTGGCGTCATAGCTCACAGCAACCTCAAACTCTTGGGCTCAATTGATCCTCTTACCTCAGCCTCCTGAGTAGCGGAGACTACGGGTGTCCCAAGCAATGCCCAGCTAGTTTTTCTATTTTAGTAGAGACAGGTCTCACTCTTGCTCAGTCTGGTCTTGAACTCCTGAGCTCAAGCAACCCTTCCGCCTCAGCCTCTCAGAGTGCTAGGATCACGGGCATGACCCACCACACTTGGCCTTCACCTGGGTCTTCTTGAAGTCAAAAGCTGCTATTTTCCCCACTGCCACAACTCCTAACAGTAGCCCAATGGGGGTGATCTCTAGTTGACCCTAAATTCAGAGCTGCATGCCTCGAATGCATGGTACAGACCCAAGATTGGATACATGTGACAACTGGGAGAACAAGAGTTAAGAAAGGAACTCCTGTCCTGGCACCCACTCTGCTCTTGTGTAAGCTTCTTGTGTATCTCAGTAAATGATTTGATTTCTCCGTCAATTTTAAAACTTAGCTTTGCAGGATATAGAATTCTGGGCTGGAGATTGTTCTGTTTAAGTAGATTAAAGGTAGATGACCACTGTCTTCTTGCTTGGAAAGTTTCATTGGAGAAGTCTGCAGTCACCCTGATAGATTTGCCCCTGTAGGTCAACTGGCGCTTACTCCTGGCAGCTTGAAGAATCTTTTCTTTTGTCTTGACTTTGGACAGGTTCATCACTATGTATCTTGGGGATGCTCAGTTAGAGTTG
>CAUYRH010017008.1:0-11631 GCA_963574655.1 Perodicticus potto | reverse complement strand
TGGCTCGGCGCCTGTGGCTCAGCGGGCTAAGGCGCCAGCCATGTACACCTGAGCTGGCGGGTTCGAATCCAGCCCGGGCCTGCCAAACAACAACGACGGCTGCAAGCAAAAAATGGCCGGGCATTGTGGCGAGTGCCTGTAGTCCCAGCTACGTGGGAGGCGGAGGCAGGAGACTCACTTGAGCCCAGGAATTGGAGGTTGCTGTGAGCTGTGATGTCACGGGACTCTATCCAGGGTGACAGCTTGAGGCTCTGTCTCAAAAAAAAAAAAAAAGAAACTAATAGAATGAGGACTCATTATCATCTTAAATGCCACTCACCACAAGATGCAATACTGTGGTCTTATTTAAGAAGAATGTTTCAACAGTGACTTAAATTTTGTGTCAAAGGTATTATCAAGTAAGTAAAATTTTTTCTAAGCTAATTAGAACCTCTCTATGTAATTCAGTTTTTCAAAAGAAGACAGAAGTCTGCTTTGTATTATTGAGTTGAAACAACTAACACACATATAACTGCTCTGGTGATTAACACTGCAACCCAGTAATTTTCCACTGGGAGATATTAACTGAAATAGAAGAGACAAGTTTTAAGAATTCCACCTTGCTAGACTTCAGGGGATGGCCTTTACTTTGTGGAAATAGCCTTAGCTGGATAATAAATAATTTTTCACAGAGTGAAAAAGAATTAAAAATTTAAAGTGCTTTAGTTACCCATAAGATCTAAATACTATTAGAAAGCCATGAGCATTACTTGCAGTATACTTGCTTTATGGTAACTCTAGTTTGAACACAATTCCTTGTACCAAATTGGATTAGTGTTACTATTAGGTGTCCTATTTTAGTACTGCCATAGCATGCTTAAAATTATTTCTATAAATATTTTATTAGTATAGTTGTTTTAATTATGATTTTTGGTTTTTTCTGTGGGCACCTTTTCAAGCATGACTCTCAAAAACATATTGAAAAGGAATCACATCATAAAATGTAATTTATGAAATTTTAATTTGTATCCTTCAAAGTTATTAGCTCCACAAAGTGAGAGGCACCAGCAATTTGGTTACATGTCATCAAGAAACTGGGTTGGCTGGCTGGGCACCAACCATGTGCACCAGGGCTGGTGGGTTCAAAACCAACCCAGGCCTGCTAAATAACAACAACAACAACAACAAATAGCTGGGCATTGTGGTGGGTACCTGTAGTCCCAGCTACTAGGGAGACTGAGGCAAGAGGATTGCTTGAGCCCAAGAATTTGAGGTTGCTGTGTACGGAGGGCAACAAAGTGAGACTCTGTCTCAATTTAAAAAAAGGGGGGGGATCTGGGTTGGAAATATTTTCGGTGTTTGAAATGCAAGATTCATGCTAAGTTCTGGGGAGAAATGATAGTTGTTTTATTTTACTTCATATGAGAAATGTCGATTAAATAGCTAAACAATTGGCTGAAGAACTATTGTATATGGGAAGAAAATATAAACAATTTAGAATTTTATCTACATTGACTTCACTGGTAGGCTCAGATCCTTAAAGGATTTATCAATTTAACTCTGAGTTTCACTTTTTCATGCCAATTTCATTCATCTTTCTGGTTTGTTTTTTTTTTTTTTTTGAGACGGAGTCAAGGAATAAGATTTAATGATTGTTAATAAAGATGCCAATTGTTATAAATGTGTGCAGTGCCTACATTTGTAAATACCTTCATAATTAAGCTAACTTTTCCCATGTACCTAAATTCTATCTCACATTAAGCTTGCTGTCATGTAATAGAAAGAATTAAAAGTTATTTGATACATTAAAAAGCACTTGCTTAAGACACAGATGGGCCTTTGTTGTTCTAACATCTCTGTTTCAGTTCATAACTAAGTAAGTAGGTTTTATACAACCAGCTGACAAAAGAGGGAAGACACTCAGGCTGTATTACAGGGTTGTCAAAATATATATGGGTTCTTCTTGCAAGGAAAAAAATGACTACTGCTGCACCTTAGCTCCTCTCAGGGATGCCCATAGAATGTGGTGGTGGAGAACATCCTCATAAACCAATGACTTGGGAGGAACCACTTACTTGTCTGCTTTGTATATTAGGAGAAATAGCTTGCTATGCAAGATAAGGATATGTGTAGACTAACACCTGTTGCAAAAAGCTTCATTGATTTGAGCCACCCCACCCCTACAAAAGAAAAGGGAAAAAAACAGACAGGAAAATCAGATTTAAAGAAGTTTGAAATGCATACATATACAAAGTATGCAGATCTTTGTTTCTTAACTCAGTGCTCTATTCAGAGTATAGGCACTCAAGAGCCAGGTGGAAAGAATGAGTCACGTGGAAATGTCAGTCATCTCTGACATCATTCATCTCCGTGTTAACACAAAGTGCTCATGAAGAAAATGGAAAAGATGGATGCTATGCCAGAGGCACAAAATATGGGCACTGTCTTACCAAGGTTGGTGACCAGCTACAGAGCTACTGAAATGCAGTCTCAGTGGGAGATCAATATTAAGCCCTCAATATGCCATCACTCCAACCTTTGAGAAAACCAATCAGCAATGAGTGACAAATAGATTATATGTAATTCCTTGTATTCTGGAGGTGCAAAATTTGTTCATTCTGAGATCAGCTTTTACTTCTTGAAAATGGGTTTGACTTCCTTTACTGTAGAGCCTCTACCTGTGCCACTATCATCATTCCTGCAGAATATTGAATTATTATACAGGATTCCTGATAAATTTACATTCCAAAGTAAGTTAAACAAAGGGCACATGATCATAAGATATACTGGCTCTGCCATATGCTGCGTCACCTAGAAGGACATAGGAATCTAATATTAAAGGTTAAGCAGGGCTTCTCAACCTGGGCATTGTTGACATTTTGAGATGAATAACTGATTAGCAAGGGATATGTCCTGTGCACTGTACAATACTTAACTGAATCCCTACTCTCCAGGTAGGTAGCCCCTCCAGATGTGATAATCAATAATGTATCCAAACAATACCAGATATCCTCTGGTTGATTAGAACACACCTTTCTTGAGAACCAGAGGTGAGGGAAGATAAGAGATGGGCCTACAATACACATATGGGATGGTGTCCTACAAAAAGTGTTATATACATTTAATCAATGACCAAAAGGGGAGCCTCTCCCATAATAGATAAAATTGCAATAATATGGTTGCCAGGAATAAAAGTAAGTTTGAATCCTCTCTCCAAAATTTTCAGTGATCCATTTGCAAGAAATTTGGTTTTTGCTATCTCTGTAAATTTAGTGGTAGCCTTTGATCTTCAAAAGACTTTACACAGGATGGTTAATGAATAAATGTCACAGATATTCAACATCTCCCTATTTCATCACTCATTCCAGACATCTCTCATCTTTGATTTCTTGGATGTGATCAAGAGTATCTCAGTTGCAAAAACAGAACCAAGGACTAGACTTTCAGCAATCCTCTGCGGTTTTGTGAACAACATTGTACAGGGAAAACTGAGCTCACCAGCTATGCTTTCAATGAAACTCAAATGGTGAACATCACTGAAAAATGAAATGGGGGTAAGAGTACTTTACACCCAATGGCTATATCTTTATCCATTTGTCATTCAGGAGTGTCACTAGGATGGACAGTGTCATGCCTGGAAGTCTGGTAGATGTTGGGGTGTGCTTGGGGTGCCCCTTCATGTCACTTCAAAATAAAACACATTTGGGTGGGCAGGAATACAAAATTCTGCATAAGAATTACTAGAGATCTGCCATAAGGTGCAAGTGACTGGATTTATGCCCTCCATAAAATCTTTGACACCATACAAATAAGTTGGTGCTCATGAGAAAATAAGCAACTTGCCCCTGATCATCACAATTGTCACTTCTTCCAAGGTCACTGCCATGGCAGCCAATCAGAGATCCCTCAGCTTCCTCAGAAGGTTGTTTTACACAACAGAATTGCTTTAGACTTTCTTTTAGCCCAAAAGAGTATGTGATCACCAAGACCTTCCCCTGAACCAAATACCTCAAGCATTTAGAGATACAAGTAAAGGAGGTGCAGAAGGAGATCCAGAGGCAGGTCCACTGGTTGCAAACAGTGACACTATCCAAAGAATCCTTCTTTGACCTCTGTAGAGGATACTGGGTATTAGGTTACTGGGATCCTGGGATGGGATACTTTTCCAGGACAATCCTGCTTGTGCCAGTGGTCTTCCCTGGCCTACTTAAATGTGTTCTGGATGCAACCCAAAAATGTTGCACTGAAATTGTGTCAGTCAAGATTTTACATCAGTCTGATGAGAGAATTGTTCACTACCATACACAGGGATGCCAGTGAGTACATGAAATAGATTCTCTTTGATCAGGCAGATATCCAAGTCAAGGGATAAACTCCAAGACAGGTTGGCCCAACCAACCCAGCTTGCCCCCACCCTTTCTCAATTATAGATCCTAGAATAACTGAGGAATGGGCTGGGGATGCAACATCCTAAGATAAGGAAAAAATGGTCAAAGCAATCAGCTTACTATGAATCCTAGTTTTTTGCTGTCCTTCTCTGCCTATCGCTGGATGATTATTGTTGCCTTTGCCTTGTGTGAGTGTTCAGTTTCACTGAACACATGCAAGTAGCAGACTAAAAAGCTTCTGTACAGCTAAGGGCACAACAACTGAAAAGCTTCTGAGAGTGAACAGCTTGTGTATAACTAAGGACACAACAACTGAAAAGCTTCTGTACAGCTAAGGCCACAACAAGCAAAGCAAATAAACAACATTCAGAATGAAAAAAGATATTTGCATATGATTAATCTGAGAAAGGCTTGATTAATCAACAAAAAATGATCTAACAATCTCATCTATCTTTAATCAAGAGACATGAATAGAACTTTCTCTTAGGAAGACAGATGAATGGCTAAGAAACATGAAAAATGCTCATCCATCCTAATTATCAGAGAAATGCAAATCAGAACTCCTCCTGAGATATGACCTAACCCCTGTGCCCACATCACAAAGTCCCATATTGCAGCATCCAGTTGCAGATGCTGGATGTGGAGAGATGGGAACACTTTTACACTGTTGGTAGAACTGCAAACTAACAGCCTCTTTGAAAAGAAGTATGGAGAATCCCCCAAGACCTCAAATTAGATCTCCCATTGACACAACAATCCCACTACTAGGCATCCACCCAAAACAAAAAAATCATTTTATCATAAGGACATTTACACTAGATTATTTATTGCAGCTCAATTATAATCCCTAAAACATGGAAACAACCTAATGCCCATCAACTCAGGAATGGATTAACAAACTGTGGTATATGCATGCAATGGAATACTATTCAGCTATAAAAAAAAAAAAAAAAAAAAAAACAGGTGACTTCATATCTTTTGTATTAACCTGATGGGGGTGAAACACATTCTTCTTAGTAATGTATAACAAGAATGGAAAAGCAATTACCCAATGTACTCAATACTAATATGAAGCCCATAGATGATCTAATCCTTGCCCACATAGGAGAAAAACTCAATTCAATTCAAGTTGTGGAGAGAGGAATGAGGGAGCGGGAGGGGGGAGCTCCTACTGAATGGGCCTGGTGTGGTGGTGTTTGACACACTTTTTAAGTGTGGGTCATACTGCAAGAGGGACTCTAGCTAATAAATTTAAATATATTGACATGGTTGTTTGTATCCTCACATTAACCTGAAATAAAAAACTTACTAAAAAAAAGGAATTCTATAAATGACATTAGAATAATTCGAAACATTAAAGTTACATTTTGGATTAAAGTATTCTATTAGGGATAAGTCTCATCACTATGATAATAGAACTACAGATATATTAAAAATATTTTACCTGAGAAAAATACACTGAAATATTTTGAGGTACAGATGTATGAAGTGTGCAAAACTATCCTAAAAGTTTAAAAAATAATATATATAAACACATAGAGAGAAATAGAGAATAATAAATCAAATATAACAAAATGTTGTTACATGAGAGATCTTTGTACTATTTCTGCAATTTTTTTATGTTGGTAATTACTTCAAAATGAAAAGTAAAGAAAATAGGCTCGGGCTATAGCACAGTGGTTATGGTGCCAGCCACATACACCGAGGGTGGCAGTTTCAGAAAACTAAACCCAGGCCAGCTAAACCACAGTGACAACTGCAACAAAAAATAGCCGGGTGTTGTGGTGGGTGCCTGTAATCCCAGCTACTTGGAAGGCTGAGGCAAGAGAATCACTTAAGCTCAAGAGTTTAAGGTTGCTGTGAGCTGTGATGCCACAGCACCCTAATGAGGGTGACATAATGAGACATCATCTCAAAAAGAAAGAGAGAGAGAAGATAATAGAAAGAAAATGAATACAACTATGAGTTCAACTACAAATGTAGAGATGAAAGGAAAAACTTGAAAAAAGTCCTTGAACAGACCTGAGAAGAAAGAAGCTATTAATGTCCCAGCATTGCACAGGTAAAAAATGACCTTTCCTGCATTACATCACAATTATAAGAAACTAACATTGTGGTTTGCTGCCCACTTGAGGGAAAAACAGTAGAACTATAAGAAAATCCTGAGGTTGGACAGAAGGAACCTTGACTGCTCAGGGTTCCATGCTGCTGCTATTTTGAGACTGCCCACTCACTCTCATTGTTTTTTTTTTTAATTTCAGTATATTAGAGAACTACTTCAAAATTATAGGTTATTCCATGAAGGCTATGTTAATCAGTTTGATGAAAATAGTTCAGATTGTATATGAAACCAGCACATTGTATCAATAAAATAAAATAAATTAAAAAAATTATAGGTTATTACTTGAAGATCAATATTAAATGGCACAGTATGTTCAGTGAGTCTCTTCACTTCCTCCTCTATATTATGAATGGGAACATGAAAGACTGAACAGCACACGTCACCCCAGGGAAGGCAAACAGAAAAGTCCAGAGTCCTGAACTGTACTGCTCACAAGGGACCCACCACAAAGCCTGGCTGCTTCCAAAACCATTTATACCTAAGAACAACATCGGGGGACCTCTGGTCTACTCCAGGTGGGCCACATCATTCAATTATTTTGGCTGCTAGTTTCTGTCTAGTGGTCAAATCCAGAAATCCAAACAGGACCTAGTCTCCCTTAGAAGCTCTTAGCTTAGTTACTTAACGGCTTCTTGGCCCACAGAAATGTGTGTGTTGTGTTGACTTCGTTGTTTGTTTGCCACAACACCAAACTATTTTTCCTTACGTAGCAGTGGATGAGAGAAGTATGCTCCTGGCACATTCAGACTGTGGTACAAGTCTTCCCAGAATGTTACTCTTTGAGGTCAGCTTCTTCCTAAGTGAAGAGAAGACAATGAGCTTTCTGCAGAGCCTCCTTTGCCCTGCCAGTGATTCTTAGGAGAAGGGGATAAGGGAGAAGAAAGAACAAAAAATGCAAGTAAAGCTGAAGAATAAGAGTAAAAACATACAGTGTCTAAACTTATAGTGGAGAAATGTGTTGAAAATTTGGGGGAAAACTACTGTTTCACAATGGCTGACTTTGGAATAGTTTCTTGGAGAAATGTGATTTCATAGAAGAATGGCTTCTGAGCTACATTACATCTAGTCTAAAACGTAAAAGAATTGTGACTTATTTTGAAGCACACACACAGTTGCAATATCAAAAAGGTCATATGAAGAAATACTGCCTTAAAGTAGCAGAAACTCGATAGGTATTCTCCGTAACAGATCATTGAGGCATGAGAGAAATGATTCTGAATTATGACATGAAAATGCAAATATGCCAGGGGCTCTGGCAAAGTGTAATTTGGAGTGTCCTTGAGTTACCTCTAAAAAGAGAAAAGAATTGGGGGTGGGGGAAAAGAGGAAGCTAGTTATCTCGGTAATGCAACTCTATTTCCTCAAAATTGCTTCCCAGCATCAGTGTGTGTGTTCTATGCACACACTGACTGTATGCTTGAAAGCAGTCAATCTGAGTGGGATGATGAGGATTATCCCACTACCTGTGACTCTGAGCCAATGTGCACAGGGGAAGACAAGAAGGCAATGAAGGAATCACAGAATGCTTAACTAAGCAAGGAAATCTCAGAAATAAATTCTCCTTCCTCCTCCAAGCAGAAGTCAACTCTCTGAAAACTGCTCATCCCTATCAGCATAGGATGACAGGAAATTTACTTAATTAACTTCAAATGAATAGAGTCTGGAGTTGGGCCCTTGAGTGGGATTTCTGCTAAGATTCATGTACCAGGATTTTTGTCCTACCAGAGTGGCTTGATGCACTGTGAGCTTCTTGAAGGAAAAGGTTAATTTTGTCTCTTCAGAATCTAAAGTTCAAAGATTTGTTTATTAAATCATGCTTCTATCAAGTAAAATTCTTCAATGACAAAGTCAATTAAGAAACAAGCCCTCAAAAAAATGACATATTGTTGACTAAAAAGAAGAAAAGACATAAATAAGCATTTAATAATAGCTATAAGCTATGTTCAGATTAGATATAATTTCCACTGGTAACTGATCCTAATCTCTTGAAAGATACATCAAGTGGAAAAGCCTAATACAGTCTCCTAACCTCTGTGAATTACTGTTTTATCACTTGAGAAGGGTAATGCTTCCTCACATTTTTTGTGTAAAATCTCTGCCACAGTGCCTTTTTTGGGATATGCTTGTGTGGCAAGCAAATTCAGGAACTTGGAAACTAAATAAGCCCCCAGCTTATTCTTATACACTGAAGTGTGAAGGTCTCTGGAACACTCCAGTGATTGTGGGTCCCCCTCCTGGGGATCGCATAAGTGTAGTCAAAGGAACCAATTTTTAAACCACGACATCTGAAGAATACAAGAAAGCAAAGAGGGTACGATTATGGGTGACTGGGAAGGAACTCAAAATTGGGGATTTCTTCAAGTCGATTTTCCTGTCACTTGAAGAAGGACATATAAAGAAAGAGGAGCTCTAGAGTTCCTTAAAGCAATTAGTGACATCTACTATGAGGCTGTCTTCTAAAATTCAGATCCAACCTACATGGACCAGGTGGGTAGGCAAATAGAGGGGCCTTATTAGCTTCATCAAGGGATTCAAGGAGTTTTCACCTCAGAGAGCACCACTGAAAGTAAAACACAATGGGGGATAAGCGATGTATCACGAGTGTCCCTGCTGCGGCTGAGGGTTGGCCTACAGTCACAACATATGGCCAGAAAGGGATGTGTAATAAACAGAAGGGAGAGGTTCCTAGTACCCTGTTCCTTTTGTCTAATAAGTAAAGAGGATTTGTGTGAGGACCAGCCTGAGTCAATGCAGCACTTGGATCCAAATCTTATACACATGAAATTGTTTTGGAAATATACACATGTGGGAGTCATTCACTGTCCTGACTGAATGTTCAATTTGCTGTTAATATTCTCTCAATAAAGAGTGATGGCCTTTATTGTTTTTTTTCTAAATGTATTTAAGATTATAGGTAGAAGAAGTATATGTAATAACACAGCATTCTTTCACAAAACTCACAAGCTTGTTTCCTTAGTCCTCTGAGATGGCCAGAAAATATTTGCTTAGAAATACTGTCCAAGGAATCTTTATCAGTACCTCTATGTTTCTTGTTAATTTTCAGATGACATGAAGATAGAATTCAATGAGCTTTGATTGAATTTAAGTTTCTACCTGAGAGGGGAAAACTGAATTTCTAGTAGCATGTAGAAGTTTAGAAAAAGGAAGTAAACAGAGTGGTTGTCAAAGAAAGGGGACTTTGTTCTTTAAACCAAGAGGTAAATAAAATTTAGTATATTCAGACATGGGATCATGTATCATCCCATAGAACAGGAGGCTGAATAACAGAGATTCAAAAGATTCTCAGTTTCATCTAAATATACTCAGATATCCCCACCCCAATCTATTTCAGTTGTCTATGACGACATTATAAAGAAAACAAAAGTTTAATGATATGAAAAAACAAAGGTATTTATTTTATCTCTTAAATCAGTGCATTTATTGGACTGAGCTGAGAAACTCTTTTACTTTATACACAGCATTGACTCAGGCTGTGGTCACCAGAAAGCAAAGTATGGTTACACCTTGAACAGCCAAGAAAGATCATTTAAAGATCTGCTACTTGGTCCTTGATGTTAGCTGAAAGCTCAGCTCGTGATTTCTTTTTTTATTTTTTTTTACATATTTTATAATTCTTCAATGTTTAAATTCGTGTTGTTTGCATTTTTCACTTTTTTTTTCATTTTAAAATGTTAGGGGGTATGCTGTTTTGACATGCTTTGTTTTTGTACGGATTGAGTCAGTTATACACATAAGTGTGCCCTTTACCTAGCTAATGTGCACTAAGCCCAATAGGTGTGAATTGACCCAGCCTTTCTTTCCCCCTTATCCCCAGCTTGATTTTCATTGAGATTCACTTCCACATGTGCTCTTACATGTTGATTGATTAGTTCCAATTAAGTACTGAGTATATGTGTTTGTTTCTCCATTCTCGCAATGTTTTCCAGTTCCCTTCAAGTTGTCCAGAAAGATTCTAGATAACCAGTATCTAGTATGGTTTTATGGCTGAGAAGTACTCCGTATATGTGACATATAATACCACATTTTATGAATACATTCATGTGTTGGTGGGCACATAGTTTGTTTCCATGTTTTTGTGATTGTGAACTGTGAACTTTGGTTGAATTGGAGTTTCTACCTGAAAGGGTAGAAACTAATATTAAAATAAATAAACAAACATTTATATATAAATATTTATATAAATGTTTATCCTATAAATATTTGAGGGCAGGTATCCTTTATACAGAATGACCTTTTTCCTCTTCAGTATATACCCAGCAGGGAGATTGCTGGATCAAATGGTAGTTCTACTGTAAATTCTTTGAGGTATCTCTACACAATTTTCTAGAGGTTGCAATAGTTTGCAATCCCACCAACAGTGCATAAGAGTTTCTTTCTCTCCACATTCATGCCAACATCCGTTGTTTGGGGACTTTTCAATATAAGCAATTCTCAATGAATATAAGCATATTTCACTGCAGTTTTGATTTGTATTTGCCTAATTGTATAGGCAAATGAAGCTGAGAATATTAGTATATCTTCCTTTGAAAAGTTTCTGTTCAAGTCTTTTTCCCACTTTTCTTGAGTATTTCTTGCTGATTTGCTTGAATTCTTTGTAGATTCTGGTTATCAGTCTTTTATCAGATGTATAGTATGTGAATATTATTTTCCCACTCTGTGGGATGTCTATATGCTTTTTCTTTTTTTTATTAAATCATAGCTATGTACATTAATGCAATCATGAGGCACAATGTGCTGGTTTTATATATAATTTAAAATATTTTCAACAAACTGGTTAACATAGCCTTCACAGCATTTTCTTAGTTATTGTGTTAAGACATTTATATTCTACATTTAGTAAATTTCACATGTACCCTTGTATAATGCACCATAAGTGTGGTCCCACCAATTACTCTCCCTCAACCCATCCTCCCCACACCCTTCCTCATCCTCTCCCTCTCCCCTTTCTCCATACTCTTGGGCTATAATTGGGTTTTAGCTTTCTTTTTTTTTTTTTTTTTTTTTGAGACAGAGCCTCAAGCTGTCACCCTGGATAGAGTGCTGTGGCATCACAGCTCACAGCAACCTCCAATTCCTGGGCTCAAGCAAGTCTCCTGCCTCCGCCTCCCAAGTAGCTGGGAC
>CAUYRH010017007.1:0-10674 GCA_963574655.1 Perodicticus potto | reverse complement strand
TGAGTCTAAATTTATCTTTTAAGATGAGAGATGAGATTCTTGTATGTAGCAGATATCTGGCTTGAGTTTTTGTATCCAGTCAGCCAACCTATGTCTCTTTAGAGGACAATTTAAACCATTCACATTAATTGATAACAATGATAAATCTTTAGAAAGTCCAGTGGACATTTTTAATCCTTTCATCCTCGTGGAAGTTGGACTTTGATAAAAAGTTTCTGGGTGAGTTTACTTTTGTGGTGGAGGATTACGCTGGTCATTATGGAGGATAGGTCTGAGAATATCCTGGAGAGCTGGTTTAGTTATAGCAAATTTCTTCAACATGTGGATGTAATTAAAGTATTTAATTTCTCCATCATAAATGAAACTCAGTTTAGCTGGGTACAGGATCCTGGGTTGAAAGTTCTTTTGTTTTAGGAAATTAAAAATCGATGACCATTCTCTTCTAGCTTGAAAGGTTTGATCAGAGAGATCTGCAATTATTCTAATATTCTTCCCCTTGTCGGTAATGGGTTTCTTACGTCTGGCTGCTTTCAGAATTTTCTCCTTCATGTTAACTTTAGGGAAGTTAGTTATGATGTGCCTGGGGGATGTCTTATTCAGCTTGAGTTGTACTGGGGTTCTGAAACTGTCTGCTATCTGAATTTCAGAATCTCTTGGCATGTCTGGAAAGTTCTCTTTCATAATCTCATAAAGAAGAGACTCTGTGCCTTGTGATGTCACTTCATCATCTTCAGGTATCCCTATAAGGCAAATATTGGTTTTCTTCGAGTTATCCCAGAGCAGTCTGAGAGATTGATCTGTTTTTGCCTTCCATTTCTCTTCTTCTTTGGAAGTTTGAGAGCATTCAAAAGCTTTGTCTTCCATGTCAGAAATTCTTTCTTCTGCTTGCTCAATAATGTTACTGAGGGATTCTACTGTATTTCTCAGATCTTTGAGGGCTGCAACTTCTTGTCTCAATGTGTCAAAATCTTTGGTCATTTTGTCTTTGAATTTGTTGAACTCTTGAGACATCTTTTGGGTCGATTTTTGGATTACTGCGTCAAATTCTAGTTCCATCTTTTCCTCCATTCTGCTGATCTTATTTGCTATCCAGACTCTGACATCTCAGCCATTTGCTTATGCAAGGGATCTTGTGGTGTATCTACCTTGTCATTCCTTGGGGGAGTTGATCTACTCTGATTATTCATATTGCCAGAGTTTTTCTATTGATTCAGCCTCATACTTATTTTTCACTGTTGCCTATGACAGTCCTCAGAGTTAGGGAGGTGTCTCTCCCAGATCAGATCCAGGCAGAATCACTCTGTTGTTACTGGATATTTATAGGGAGTGACCTTGTGTAGCTCCTCAGGGACTGCCCCAGCCAGAGAGTTCTGACTGTGGGAGCAGCTCTGGAGTGTGGCATGCCTGGATCAAGCAGCAGGGCGTGGGATGGTGCATGAGATTCTGGGAGTGCCCAGCACCCAGTGGCCGTGGCAAAGGGAGCCTATGCCTCCAGCAGTCTCTGGCTGGGAGGAGGGCTCCTGAGGGAGGGCACAGGTCATGCCCCTCCTGAGTCCCTGGCCAGATGGGTGGGCTGGTGCAGAGGTAGAGAGGGTAGGGGAGGACACAGGTTGTTTGGCTCCTGGAGTTCTTGGCCTAGATAGGCAGGCAGAGGCCTGGCAGGTCCACAGCGGGGTCCCTAGCTGGCGTGGGCAGCTGACGGAGGCCCGGCATGGGTCCAGGTGGAGTCCCTGGCCGCTGCAGGCAGCAGGCCAAGGCCCAGCGGTGCACAGATTGGACCACAGGGGAGTTCCGGTGGAGTTCCCAACTGCTGCTGGTGGCGGGCCAAAGCCCTGCGAAGTTCCTGGCTGCTGCTGGCATGCCCAAGGTGAGAGCCAATCAAGGCCACAGGGGTCCCAGCGGAGTTCCTGGCTGCTGCTGGTAGCAGGCCAATGCCCAGCAGAGTTCTGGGCCACTGCTGGTGGTGCCTAAGGTAGCGCCAATCAGGGCTGCACGGGAGTCACTGCAGAGTTCCTGGCCACTGCTGGCGGCAGGCCAAGGCCCTGCGGGTGCCAATTGGGCTGTGCAGGAGTCCCCCCAAAGTTCCTGGCTGCTCTGGGTGGCAGTCCGAGGCCCGTGGGGCACAGATAGAAGCCACGCAGGGGTCCCTGCTGAGTCCCTGGCTGCTGGGTGGTGGGTGGGGTGGGCAGAGAGGAGCCCCATGGTTCCTGGCAGAGTTCCTGGCCTGGGGGAAGGCGGGGACTTGGTGGGGCCCCAGAGTCTCTTACCTGGTGGGCCACCTGGTCCAGCAGATAGGGAGAGTGTTCGCTGCTCAAGTCCTCCTCACTCAGTTGCAGCAGAGGTCAGGCTTCTGGTGGGTCAGGTAAGGAGAGAAGGGTGTCCTGGAAGTTCAGAATGGCAGAAAACAGTAGTTCAGTTTTTCTGCCTGAAGCTTGTTTTTTTGGAGTCGCAGCTTGCATCAGCAGAGGTGACCTGCAGTTATCACTTCTCTCTCTCAGCTGGGCTCCCAGTCTCCAGTTCAATTAGACAGTTTCTGGAGGTTATCTTTCCTTTTGGACAGGAGCCTCTGTGGGAAGCTGCTTCCAGCCAGCAATCTTGCCTCTTCCTCTTAAGGACAGTATATTGAAGTCTCTTTGTAGAAAGCCTGGATGCTTCTCAACACCAGGATTTTTATCTTTTGGGGGAAAAAATATACAGTCCCTGAAACAGTTGAGAAAAATAATGTCAATATTTTTAATTTTATACCCAGAGTTTTTAACTTGAAGTCAAAATATCTGGACTAGCTTATATGACTTTGAGCACATCACTGAACTTTCTGGTTCTAGGACTTTCTCTGTAAACACAATGATATTAATCTTGAAGAATATATATGAGAATCAAGAGACTTGGGGCTCAGCTTAAACTGGCCTGAGCAATGAAGGAGACCAGAGGGTCTGTCCCAGGGGCATGAGAAAGTGAATGAATCTGCAGGCTTGGCTGGATCCACTTGAAAATCATGTGCTCACACAAGGTTCTTCTTTTCTTCTTCTCATCTCTGTGTTCATGGAGCAACTTCTGTTCTGATAGAAGGTATTCTTTCCCAATGACAGTAAGGCTGCCAAGAACACTTAGAGATACATTCTCCCTAAGCTGTATGCAGTGGGAAATGTGCCAGTGATCCTGAGGAAAAAGGATCTCATTCACTGAATCCAGTCCAAGAACCACTCCCCTATCATTCATCGTGATAGGATCTCATGCTCATAAGTGAACCAGTCACATGCCCCAGAGATGGGAAAAGCTGCCTAAATATGGACTTGTTATGATTCCTATCTCATAACATCCTAATGTGAGCTTCTGTTGTACTGATATGTTCTACATGTTGAAGTCAGTGATTCCATCACAGGTGATGTCCAACTGGTGAGAAATAATCAAGATACAATGCCATGTATATTTTTCTATACATACTAAATTTCTACAAAGCATATATGAAATGAATTTCAGACATATGATGAAAAGGATAAAAAGTGAGTAATATTATCATCATATTATAATTTAAAGCCAATAGACATAATTGCTAAAAGAAAACTCAAAATATGGAAATTTTTCTCCCAATATTTCCTGAAAGTTTGAGAGAGCAAATGGACAACAAAGAAATCCCAATAGAAAGATTGAAATAATGAAATTTTGACTTAATGGGTGGTGATAAGAGTAAATATGAGACAGAAAGAACACTATTCACATAATAACCATACACTTTCATCCCAAAGTATTTATGGAGTATTTACAAAAATTATGGGTTTTGTCAAAAAAGAATGTCTCAATAACTTCTAAAATTTTGTCAGTCTTATACACACCATTCCTTGCAAAAAGATTTCAAAGCAACCAAAGATGCAAAAGGAAGCCTGAGTAACATAGAAAAACCTGTTTCTACAAAACAAAATTGTTTAAATTAGCCATACATGGTTGTGGACACTTGTAGTCCTAGCTACATGGGAGGCTAGAGTGGGAAGATTACTTGAACTCAGGAGTTGAGATTGCAGTGAGCTATGATTATGCCACTGTACTCCAGCCTGGATGACAGAGCAAGAACCTTTCCCAAAAAGAAAACATCAAAAAAAAAATAGAGAAATGAAATACTGATTACTAAGAAATACTATTATTTTCCTTTTATTTTTTAAAAACAGTATCTTGGTATGTTTCCCAGGCTGGAGTGTAGTGGCTTTTCACACACATGATCATTGTACACTACAGTCTTAAATCCCTAGGCTGAAGTTTCCCTTCTGTCTCAGCGTCCTTAGTCTCTAGGACTGTAAACACATAAAATTCCTTTTTGTTTGTTATATGTCCAAAACTGAATTCTCGTCTTCTCCTAAAACCAGCTTCACCCTCAGTATTCCCCCACCTGAGGTAAGATCAACTTCAAGCTTTTGCAAGCACTGGAAACCCTGGAGTCATGGTTTAATCCGTTCTTCCTCTCAACCCATTATCAAATCCATTAGCCTGTTCTGTAGCTCTATATTCACAATACAGTGCATCAACAATCTGAACATTCTCACCTTTCCAAGAGCTAACACATTGGTTCAAGCTACATTTATTTATCTCTCAGTTGGATAATTGCCATGACCTCAACACTTCTCCCTTCTGCCCCTACTCTCTGCTCAAATTCTCCAATGGCCTATAATCTCATTCAGTGTACAAGCCACTCATAAACAAAGAGTAGAGACCTGCTTTCCTCATCTGCTCTCAGATGATCCCTAATTGCATCCACTTGTTCTCTTTTATGCAGCTGGGCTATCCTCCTCGCTGTTTCTGGAATGTATCACATCTGTCCCCCACCACAGCCATTTTCTTTGCCATTCTCTGCATCTGAACCACTGCTCTCTGAGGTGCTGTTCCCCTAATTAATCATTTGTACAAGTAACATTTTCTCAGTGACCTCTTCCTTGATCAACCTATTTACATTTGAACCCCATCCCCACCACTACTGTCCTTCTTTATTTTCTCAACAGTACTTCTCACCAGAGATATGTCTAAGTCATAAGGATATGGATCAGAACAGAGGATTCAAATATAAAATTACCCTTCCATTGCAATCTGATCTTTGACAAAGAAGATGATAACACTGGATAAAAGAATTCCTATTCAATAAATTTCCCTGGGAAAATCAGATAGCCACATATAGAAGACTGAAACAGAATCTACACTTCTCACCACTCACAAAAATTGATTCATGATGGATAATAGGCTTAAACCTGAGATATGAAACTATAAGAATTCTAGAAGAAAATGTTGGAAAAAGTCTTCTAGATATCAGCCTAGGCAAAGAATTTATAAAGAATACAATCACAGCAAAAACAAAAATTAACAAATGGGACTTGATTAAACTAAAAACCTTCCGAACAGCCAAGGAAACAATCAATAGAGTGAAGATACAACCTATAGAATAGGAGAAAATAGTCCTCTGATGAAGGGCTGATAACCAGAATCTATAAAGAACTTAAACAAAGCATCAAGAAGTAGGGAAGAGGCGCAGTACATTCCCACCTAATGGGCACCCAAACATTATAACCTCGTATTAATCCGAAAGAAAAATTAAACAACCCCCTAACAAGTGGGCAAAAGACACGAACAGAAGCTTTTCGAAAGAATGTAGACTAATGATCAATAAACACATAAAAAAATGCTCAAATATTTCTAATCATCAAAAAAATGCAAATCAAAATTACAATGAAGTATCATTTAACTCCAGTGAAAAATGCATTTATCAGAAAGTCCCAAAACAACAGATGTTGGCACGGATGTGGAGATAAAGGAACACTGCTGGTGGGACTGCAAACTAGTACAGTGTCTTTGGAAAACAGTATGGAGCTACCCTAAAGAACTAAAAGTAGACCTGCTATTTGATCCAGCAATCTCACTACTAGGGATTTACCCAAAGGAAAAAAAGTCATTTTATCAAAAAGACATGTACGCTGGAATGTTTATTGCAGCCCAGTTCACAGTCACGAAAATGTGGAATGAAAACCAAATGTCCATCAACACACAATATTATGGAGGTACAAATGTTTTGGTTACATGAATTGCTCTTATACAGTTAGAGTCAAAGTTGTGAGTGTGCCCATCTCCCAGGTAGCATGCATTGTACCTATTAAGTGTGAATTTGACCATTCCCTCCCTCTCCCTTTGTCTTCTTGGTTTCTATTGAGTTTTATTTCTACGTGTGCTCATGAATACTGAACGATTAGTTCCGTTTTAATAGTGGGTACATGTGATGTTTATTTTTCCATTCTTGCAATGCATCACATAGATGAATGGTCTCTAGTCTATCCAAATTATTACAAAAGGTATTAGGTCACCATTTTTCTTAAATGGCTGCATAGTAGTCCATGGTGCACAAATACCAAATTGTATTAATCCACTTAAAAATGGTGACAACAAAATATCTACAACAAAAAATTGTATTCAATAGAAAAATATTGAAACTTTTTCCCCCTTAAGATAGTGGACAGAAGAAAGAAACCACTATTATCATTGCTGCTCAATATTGTACCAAAGGTCCTATATGTCAAGAAAAAATTTTAAAGGTCCTATATGTCCTATTTGTCCATTAATTTCTAATCCTACATAAGGAATGAATCTAATATAAGAAAATCCTATATAAGGATTCATAGAAATGAATGGGCAAAAGTTCTAATTTTCGGGTATATTTTATGCAGTGCATAGAAACAATAAAAGAACATACAGATAACTTATTAGGGTTTTTTAAAGATCAATAAAGTTAAAAATTAGTTTACCGAAAAAATGAATCAAAAAACCTTTAGCTAGACTAACACAAGAAAAAAGAGAAAAGATTCAAACAAGCAAACTTGGAAATCAAAGAAAACTAACACTACAGAAATGCCAAAGATCATATGTGACTATTACAAACAATTTATACACCAAAAAAATTAGAAAACCTACAAAAAAATGGATGAATTCCCAGAAACATACAACCTAACCAGACTGATTTAGAAAGAAACAAAAAATCTGAACAGACCAATAATGAATAAGGAGATTGCATCAGTAAGGGTCTCATATCAAAGAAAAGACATGGACCTGATGCCTTTACTACCAAATTCAACAAACATTTAAAGAAAAACTAATACTAGTGCTTCTTAAACTCTTCCATAAAATGTAAAAAGAGGTATGCCTTAGTTCCTCTACTGTGCCTATCACTGAATACCACAGAAAGCGTAATTTATAAGTAAAATAGACATATTTATTATAGTTCTGGAGGCTGGGAAGTCCAAGGTCAAGGGTTACGTCTGATGAGGTTTTTTGCTTGTGAGGACTCTCTGCAGAGTCCCAACATGTCTTAGGACATTACATGGTGAAAGAGAGCAAAAATAACATTTTATACCAAACCATAAGTGGATTAATCCACATGAGGGCAGCCCTCATGACCCCATTACCTTTTAAAGGCTCCATGTCAGGAGGATGAGGCAGGAGGATCACTTGAGCCCAAGTATTGGAGTTTCAGTGAGCTATGACTGGGCACTGTATTACAGTCTAGGAGACAGAGAGAAACTCTGTCTCTAAAATAATAAAATAAAATGATATGAAATAAAATAAAGGCTCCACCTCATAACACCGTTATATTGGTGATTAAGTTTCAACATGAGTTTTAAAGGGAATATATATTCATATCATAACAGAGGAATAATTCTAAACTCATGTATAAGACCAGCAATACCCTAATACTAATGCCAGGCATTTTACTAGGGTACATGTTAAATCTACTAAGTGTAGAATATAAATGTCTTAACACAATAACTAAGAAAATGCAGTGAAGGCTATGTTAACCAGTTTGATGAAAGTAAATTTCAAATTATATATAAAACCAGCACATTGTACCCCATAATTGCATTAATGTACACAGCTATGATTTAACAAAAAAGAAAAAAAGAAAGAAAGCAGGTGATTTGTAACCTGCCTGTTAAAAAAAGAAAGAAAGAAATTACCAATAACCCTTATGAACATAGATGAAAAAATTCTCAGGGAAACACTAGCAAACCAAATTTAGTAACTCATTTAAAGTCTAATTCACCATGATCAAGTGGATTTGATCCCAGGAATGTAAGAATGGTTCTACATATAAAAATCAATAAATAAGATATATCACATTAATAAAATAAGGGACAAAGCAACATGATCACCTTAATAGACATAAGAAAAACATTTCACAAAATTCAACATCTGTTCATGATAAAAACTCTCAACAATTTAGGTCAAAAAGGAATGCATTTCATGCAATAGAAACTATGTGCATCAAGCCCACAGGTAACATCATACTCAGTGGCGTAAATTTGAGAGCTTTCCTTTTAAGATCAGGAACAAAACAATGATACCCATTTATACCACTTCTTTTCAACATAGTCCTGGAAGTAATGTCACAATTGCCAGAGCAATTGGTCAAGAAAAGCAAGGAAAAGACATCTAAGTAGGAGAGAAAGAAGTGAAAATTTCCCTGTTTGCTGATGACATGATGTTCTACTGTTATTTAGAAAATCCATGAAAAAGACCTGTTAGAATTGATAAATTCAGTAAAATTGCATATTACAGAATCAACATACCAAAACAGTGATGTTTCTATAAACTAACAGCAAATAATCCCCACCCAAAAACAAGATAACAATTCCATATGCAATAGCATCAAAAAGAAATACTCAGGAGTAAATTTAACCAAGGAAGTTAATGATCTGTACACTGAAAACTATAAAACATTGATGAAATAAACTAGAAAAGACACAAATAAATGAAAAGATACCCTTTGTTTTTGTAATAAGTGAATCAATATTATTAAAATATTCATATTAACCAAAGTAGTCTACAGATTTGTTGTAAACCCTATTAAAATTCCAAAGTCATTTTTCACAGAAATAGAAAAAATTAGATGAAAACATTAGACACTCTGAATATCCAAAGCAATTTTGACCAAAATAACAAAGCTGATTCACACTCCTTGATTTCAAAATATATTATAAAGCTATTACAATCAAAACAACATGGTACTGGCATAAAAATATACCACGGGTCATTATGAAAGTCTTGAGATACACCACAATCAAGAAATGTACAATTGGGGCAGATGGAAACAAAGGAAACCCTCCCAACAACATCAATAATCTAAGCAAGTTGAAACTTGCATCTGTGAATCAAAAGGATGCTGTCAACTATGTTTTTTGGAAGTGAAATAATGGGAGCATAATAAAGCCTGTCTCAAATTTTGTAATGACCTACATACATATACACCAATGGAATGGGATATTTTGGGGATAGAAAGCCTAGAAATAAACTCAAGTATCCACACTCAATTGATTTTCAACAAACATACCCAGAACACACAAGAGAGAGCGTCAGTGTCTTCAGTAAATGCCTTTAGGAAAACTTCATATTCACATGCAAAGAATGAAATTGGATCTGTATCTCATACCATATACAATCTGTCAATTCAAAATGGATTAGAGATTTAAATGTAAAAACCAAAACTGTAAAACTATTAATTGTACAAGGAAACGCTCCATGACATTTGTCTGGGCAATAAATTCTTTGATATTACTCAAAAAACACAAGTCAACAAAAGCAAATATAGACAACTGAGATTAGACCAAGCTGAAAATCTTCACATAGAAAGGGAAACAACAGCATGAAGAGACAACACAGAGATTAGGAAAAAATACTTCCAAGCCACATATTTGATTAAGAGGTTAATATCTAGGGGGAGGAGCCAAGATGGCAGTCTACAGCCAACTTTCCACAGAGGCTCCCATCCAAAAGGAGAGTTAAAGGACAGAAATTTAGCAAGAAAGCCAATGGTTTGGATCTGAGCCAAAAGAGAAGGTTGAAGAATGCACATCAACCCTGCTGGAAGGACCTGCAACCCCAAGGATACAAACAAAAGGTACAAAACACATCGCCAAGCAGACGGGAGTCCCCGCCCCCATGAGAATGGCTCGCAGTATACTCCATACCTCCATACAAACAAGCGATCAGAGTTCATATGTCCTCCCACTCTACCCCACAGGAGAGACCCTCTAAAAACCAGACCTCCTTCCCCTACTAGGGTGCTATGGCACTCTCCTGCCAGGCATAAAACTGTATATATTCTCTACCTGCAAGTTTGAACTCCTGGCACTTTCCTCCACTCTCACCCTGAGGTCTGGAGGTCTGTCCCCCACAGAGTCCAGATTCTTGGACATTTTCTCAAGGGTTGTGGATGGGGCACAGATGGTTGCTGATCTGTGCTAATTTTCTGGCTCAGGAGTAGTGAGAGGAAAGTGAGCCGAGAGGAGGCCGATCTGGAGAGGCGATCCCTTGAGGCACAGACCAGCAGCCACAGCGGTAGGAACTATGGCAGTGGGGCTAGCACCCTTGGGGATATTTTGAGGAGACATTCCCAGTCTCTGGGTGGCCAGGGGAAGCCAGGTGGCTTCTCTGGTGGCAGCTACTGGCAGAACGGTCCTGGGCAGAGGCGCAGGACTCAGGAGGGAAGGGTATGTCTGAGGCCGTACAGGCTGGGGCAGAGTACAGGGATTAGAATACACGCACTGAGAAAGGTAGGCAGAGACTCCTTTACTCAGCGTCACACAAGTCTGGCCCTCAGGGGATGAAAGCTGAGACAAAGGGCTGGAACTCACAGACTGAGTCAGACCTATT
>CAUYRH010017001.1:0-39424 GCA_963574655.1 Perodicticus potto | reverse complement strand
TAGAGTGCTGTGGCATCACAGCTCACAGCAACCTCCAATTCCTGGGCTCAAGCGAGTCTCCTGCCTCCGCCTCCCAAGTAGCTGGGACTACAGGCACCCGCCACAATGCCCGGCCATTTTTTGGTTGCAGCCGTCATTGTCATTTGGTGGGCCCGGGCTGGATGCGAACCTACCAGCTCAGGTGTACGTGGCTGACGCCTTAGCCCATTGAGCCACAGGCGCGGAGCTCCTAGCCCATTTTTCAATGATTTGATACCAATCACAGCTATTTCATGCAAGGCCCCTCACCTCCATAAGCATCCAGCAGTATTTCTGTTATCTATTGATAAGTGGGAAGAAAAAGGGAGAACGGGGAACAGGAAGTAGTAATCTCTATCACAATAAAGAATGGTAGTTTTTTTTTTTTTAAGTCCTAGAAATAAACATATAAGAATAAGAAGTTAATGCATTCTAATAAACAATTATAGTAGGACTTTCTATTTTTTTGGAACTTGACAAAGTGATTCTAAAGTTCAAACTACAGAAGTGGCTAAATATAGCCAATAAAATGGAAGACAAAAAAAATTCCACTTTTAAAAAAATATCCAAGGGAATGTTTACTGAATTTCTAAATGGGAAACAGCTTCTGAGCTTAAAACTCATGAAAAAGTCATTTTAAAATGAAGAATTTGACTATGCAAAAATATAAAACTTCTATATTTAGATAATCCAATTAAGAAAATTAAAAGGTAAATAAACTAAGAAAAACATTTACCAAAAGAAAAACAAAGGACTAACTTTTGGTATATAAAAAACTCTTACAAATCAAATTTTTAAAAATTATTAAGCCCTCAATAGAAAAATAACCTGGGAACAGAAATGATTCCCAGAAAAATACTATAAATGCCCCAATGAACACATGAAAAAAAGCTTAGTAATCAGAGGAAAATTAAAAATCCAATAGCATGTTATGTCTATCAAATTGAAAAAAAAAATACTTATATGGGTAAGTTATTTGGAATCAGGGCCCCACACAGTGTTTAGAGAAATGTAAAGCACAAAAGCCTCTCTAGAATGCAATATGGAGTCTATATTTAAACTCTCAAAAATATACTTATCCTTGACCTAGTAAACTATACTTTTAAGGATCCATGTAAAGAAAATAACAGTAGAAGTTAAAAATTTGTCAGGCTCGGCGCCTGTGGCTCAATGGGCTAAGGCGCCAGCCACGTACACCTGGACTGGCAGTTCGATTCCAGCCCGGGCCCGCCAAACAACAATGACGGTTGCAACCAAAAAATGGCCGGGCGTTGTGGCGGACGCCTATAGTCCCAGCTACTTGGGAGGCGGAGGCAGGAGAATTGCTTGAGCCCAGGAATTGGAGGTTGCTGTGAGCTGTGATGACACAGCACTCTATCCAGGGTGACAGCTTGAGGCTTCCTGGAGACAAAGACAAATATTTTTTATTCACCCGTATAAGTTACCTCTAAATTATATGTATATTCACATCACTATTCTTATCTTATGTATATTACTAGATATTACAGAGGTTTGAGATAGGCTGACATTTGAATAGGTTATCAATGGCACAAAATTTTGCTCTTACTGAAAGCAATTATTACTAATATTTTAGGGTAATGCTACTACCAAATGTTTGGTACTTGTTCTCAAGGCTGCATCAGAAAACACAAGAATAAGTGAGTTTTGAGAAGAAGGAAAAGGGAATTTATCACTTTGCTGGCAAAGGAGGAAAAATGGCAGACTGTTTGTCTCAATATACTGATTTTTCTGGACATAAGCAGAAACACAGAGCTTTTAAAAGGGAGGAGGCATGTTTGATCATGTTTCTCGTCCTTACCATGGAGAGCTCTCCTTACCCCCACTCACCCACCCAACCTCTTTATCTCTGAGATGAATTGGAAATCAATCAGCTTGCTGGAGTGGAAGGTAAAGTCTACCATGATCAACCACTTACCTACTCATAGCCTGTACTTTGAAGTCCTACTGGACTTGAGGATCCCAGAACTTGCTCTGGTATTTCATATTTCTGTGCCTCTGCTCATGCTATTCTATCTGCTGGGAAGATTTTTCCATCTTTTGTTCATATGGTTAATTTCTCTGTGCCTAATACTTTGTTTAGACATCACTCTCTTTTGAAATGCTAGGCACAGTTGGTCACAATTGTTTGTTTCACTCTGATCTCATCACATTTCAGATTTATTTATCAGACTTAACTCACAATATTCAAATTCAACCTTTGTATGTTTGTGTTTTAATTAATTCTGTAAGATATTTGGTGCAAGAAGTTTTTCTTATTTCTCTCGGTATCTCTAGCCCAGGGACAGGGATACGATAGGTTTCAGTTATGCAAGTTCAATGAATGAATGATCAAACACCTTAATAGTAACAGAAGCCTTATCATTTCCAATGCGTGGCCATGGGGATTAGAGGCCGTGGTTTTGCAGATTCTTTCATGCTATAAAAGTTAGGCTGGAGAATAGGGAACAACAGGAAAAATTGTAGCCAGTGGGCACAAAGACTGATCTGCTAAACCGATAGTGACTGTGAACAAACCGTTGTTGCTGTTGTGGCCACAACAGTGTCAGATGTTTGAGTTTGATCTTCCCGAATAGGAGAATATCTAATTCTTCAGAGAATGCTGCTTTTCCTCTCTGTGGGTCTGGCTGTCATCGCTGGCTATTTCAGTGCCACAGGCATCTTAGATCGCAACTGCCTGGTAGCAAAAGAGGTCCCCCGAGCCGATGTGGAATTAAGGCCAGGGTGTATCGCGCCATTGTTTCCCCACAGGCTGGTGCAAGAGAAGACATACATTTTCAGTGACTTCAGTTGCGCTTGGAAATTTTTAGCAAGTGGGTTTGCTGCGAGAAAGCTTAGATGTATTATTTAGCAAATGGTGCGAGTTGGAGATGGATGAGAGGTGGAGGATCCTTATTCATTTCTTGTGCGCCGCGGCTGCTTCCCATGCAGCTCGGTGTCCTACTTTATTTTAAGTATTCCTAATGTTTGGACATCTCCCACTCTACTCAAAATGATTTAGTCTTCAGAATGCAGTTGGGAAGTTTTTCCTTTCCTTTCTGCATTAATTGGTCTTTTGAAAGCTTTACTCCCCTGCGGGTGGCAGGGAGCTAGAATACTAGAATAAAGTTTGAGATAAAAGGTCTGGGCTTGAGCCCTAGCGCTAACTTGAATAAGCTTTGTGATTTTGGACAAATCACTTAACCTTTCTGAACCTCCTATTCATGCTCTTTTAAGTGGAAATGATCATAATTGCTCTTCTTACCTCCTAGGGTGTGTTAGTCTGATTAAAGGCTTTCTAGCTCTAGGGCAGAACTAGAAACAGTATTTCTTTTCCTCTAAATGAGTGAGCTCTTATTCAGGAACATAGATTCCCAACAGTGGATAAAAGGAGGCTGAATTTTAATGTCACCTCCTATCTTGCTAGCGACCAGTAGGGAAAGAATGGGCAGGAATAGGTGGCCCAAGAGGGGATTTGAGGTCAGGGTTTTCCTCCACTTGGGGCAGAGCACGATGGCAGTAAAGAGAGCAGAATCGTCCTGTGCTCTGTGAGGCATTCTTGTCTACTTTGGGGGCTACACGTGTCTCGCTGTTTCTCAACTGTGGGCAACTTTGCCTCCCAGGGAACACTTGGAGCTATCTGGAGACCGTTTTTGGTAGTCACAACTCTGATGAAAGAAGGGAGTGTTCCAGGCAGTTGGAGAACACGGATCCTCTTAAAGTGCTACACACACCGGACAAGCTCCTCACAACAAAGGATTATCTGATCCCAAATGTCGATCGTGTTGGACAGGTATATCAGAAACACTGATATATCTCATTGGCCCTGTCCCAGAGTTCTAGGAATAAGCAAGATGAGCTGCAGCAGGACCTAGAGAACATGTAGAAGGAGATGAGAAATCAGAATGGCTTATCTGAGGGCATTTCTTGGTTTAGGCCCAGATCCACCTGGATTCCACTCAGGTCTCTAACCTCTTATGCCCAGAACTTGCTTACAACAAGAACTTGCATTAGACTCGTCTCTGCCTATTTTACTCCTTGGAAGTATCGCCTCAGTGTTCCCTGATGGCTAAGAATTGGGACTGTGCAGCTGGGACGCCTACTTCGTTTCCTTACCTGCCATTTACTAGCCGTGTGACCATAGGCCACTGTCTGCGCATTAGCTAAACTATAGAAGGGAGACATTAGTACTTATCTTATATGGTTGTCAGTCAATTGATATTCACAAATAAAAATATTATAGCCAATGAATAAGCACCTTGAAGGGTTCTTGGCACTTAATAACACCTGACAAATGTTAACCATCATGTAAATGATAACTATACTCTGGAACTAGAACATACCAATTCAATACATTATGTGGTTCTCATATCATTTTAAGCCAAGTGGTCACAATCTTATTTCATGTCTTCCTTTGTGCCAGACACAGCAGTGGGAAATCAAAAATGCTGTACATGAACTCACAGGAATCTAAGTAAATTTGTTGCTGTCTGTATAGTCCAGTGAGTATAGGAGAATGATGTGTTCTCAACTATGGTAGCTCCAAATTGGGATGGCTAATTTTATTCAAAGCCATATGAGAAGAAAGTTAACTTTTTCCTTTTTGGAAGGTTAGTTTTAAAAAGATGACAAAGTGGAGGAAGGAAAAAGTTTTTCCAGGTTGAATACAGAAACTTCTTATTATCCAGACCCCAGATGGTTGCTCTCCTAAATCTCCCCCCTTCCAAGCTGCTCTGTCTCCCTGCCTGGTACTACTTTGAATTCATCTCCTGATCTTCAGTAGCAGGAAAACATTGCTTCTTGCCTCTTTTAACTTTTACTACCTTATTAAATAAACTTAAAGCAGAAAAGACACCTTCACGTGGGAGGGCCTCCGAGCAGCATCCTCTCATACTTGGAAGAGACACCACTGTAGGATGCTTGTAAATAACCACTAATCCCCGGAGCTCCTGAAGTGGACCAGCTGGGCATTGCACTGAACAGCAGTCATCTGTGGGCCTGTTTGAAGTGGGTCACCCTCCTGATAACCAGGCAAAAATCCTTCCTAGGAAGGATCATTGATAGTGCAGCAATGTAAGACTCCCCCATCCCCCAAATATTAAAATTCCAATCTCTTTACTGGAGTTTTTCGACTTTCTGAATGGTATCCAAACTACTAGGGGTCCTTTCTGTGGACGGACAGGGATTATTCTTTGCTTGCACTTGCATATTAAACGAGCTATATTTGCCTTTAGAGTTGAGATAAATGTGAGTTTATCTAATCTTTCAGACAGTTTCCTGAGCCAAGCTGTACACCCAGAATGCAGCATTGAATATTGAAGCTTGGCCTGATGGCGCTTGGGGTGGGTGTGAATCTGAAGAGAGCTTTTAAAACTTTAATATCTCTTTCATGTTTATCTGGGAGCGTGGAAATGTCAGTGAATGATCAATTAATTATGGCCCATACATTTGTGGATAATTGCTCATTCTCTTTCAAAGAACTTTGGTTCCTCAAATAGTTGCTTCATTTTAGGCATGGGGTTTAAAAAATTAAACTTATTTTCATCATGGGAGCACGTCCTAGGGAAGGCGAGTCAGATGAAGGCTTTATTATTGCTAATTATAATTTCATACCTTCAGAGAAGCACCTGTGTTGATTGCCTATGAACTGCTGTTCTTTGAATGTATGCAGATTGCATTATGTGCATGGTACTTGGGCTCTTGTTTTCTTGCCCAGAAAGTTGCCTCTGAATTGTGAGATGGTACTTTCGGAGTTGTGATGAGGCCTATTTGCAAAAGTGTTTATAGTAATTAAACTATCTAAAGAATGTAATATTTTCCTTGAATTTTAAAGGGGCTGATTTTATTAGCTCCACGTTCGGGTTGACCCTCGATAAAACTATGGGAAGCAAAGTAAACTTCTGTCCTTGGCATCAGACTTTCTCTGTCCTCTCTTTCCCTGTGGGTGTAAAGAGTCCAGTTTCAGCATTTCTCAGTCTTGGCATTATTACCATTTGGGGCTGAAGAATTCTTTGTTGCGAGGGCCTTTCCTGTGCATTCTAGGACACTTAGCCAGCATTCCTGGCCTCTACCCACTCGGTACTGGTAGCACCCCCTGACCCAGTTGTGACAACCAAAAATTTCTCCAGACATGGACAGATATTCCCTGAGAAGCAGAGTTGCCCCTGGTTGGCAGAATCCTTCCTGGTTGAAAACCACTATGCTATTTGATGCTTCCTGGGTACAGAAAATAAAGGAATTAAAGTGTTGTGACCCTAAGTTGTGTGCAGGCCTATGTATTGGGTTCTTTGACATTGTCATCCTTAGAGGATTATATGTAGTGATTTGTTCATGAAACCCCTATTTTATACCTGTTGTCCCATTAGAATTATTATTAGAAACTCCCTTTTACTTTCAAAAGATTTGGTTCCAATGATAAACTGTTAAGATGCCCTGGTTTAGGGGAAGCCACTCAAATCCTCACAATTGCAGAAAAGGAAATTAGGTTCAGAAATTCAAGTAATTTGTCAAAGGTTGGGTTACACAGCTATTAAAATGGGTTGTTAAACCTTAAAATGAGGACTACCTAAGTCCTAAGTCCCTTTGGTTGCTCTGATTTGTCTCTGATTTCCCCATATGATCCACAGTAAAATGTTTAAGGATTTCAAGAACAACTTAGATGGCAAGACCTTGAAAGAGTACTTTCTCTGTGTCCAAAGGGGAGAAGAGAGAGTTGAAAACTGGGCAATATTAGCTTCACGTCTGAGTCTCAGCATTTACTTTTTCATGATCCTGGGAATGTGTTCTTTATATTTCTGTCTTGATAAAAATAGAGATAAGGAACTGAATACAAGGGTATCCTAAGGGTTAAATTAGATGATGTATGTATGTGTAGAGTGTGGCACCTGGTATATATTAAGCACTCAATAAATTGTTGATATGTTTATTATTAATGCCCAAAGAAGAAGGAATGGCGATAGAGCTCAAGATATAAAGGGAGATTGTAGGGGCTGTGAAGGGAAAGAAAGGCAGCCTGGGGAGCGGTCCTGAGCTGAGGGGTTGGAGGGCAGTTGACTCACGAGGGCTCCTGGGAGGGGTCTGGATCTGGAAGGAATAGTCATTGAAATTTAGTGACCCAGACCTTAGGATTTTTCTCCATTCTTAGAGTATTGTGAGTTTATAAGGGAAATACCTAAAAAGCGAAACACCATAAAGACCCAGAGGCATAGATACGGGATGGTGGGATTTCACCTTGGATGTTTTAGCTCCGAGACTGCTGAACTAGCAGTTAAAGAACTGGCGGTCTAATCCTGTTGCACCTGAGCAGCTGTGGTTTCAGCCAGTCATCCTCCTCCTTTGAACCTTTGTTTTTTCACTGTAAAATGAACACTGGGGACTAAGCCCTAATATCTTCTTTCACATTAAAAAAAGGAGACTCAAAAGGACTTTATAATAATATTAAAAGAGTCCCCAAAGCAACAGTGCAGCCACCTCACTTTGTCATCCCTCCAAATGGCTTGTACTTTAATTTTAAAATTCTGTGTATCTAAGGGGCTGTCCTGGGTAGTGGCAATATGAGTAACTTCTATTTTATTTTTTGTCTTTATTTGTATTTCCAGCTGATCTATCATGTACTTTTTTTTCATTTTTACATATATTATTAATCACTAAGCATTGGTCCAAAGCAATGGAGCATTGCATAGAAGCTGTTCCATCAAAACAGATGCAATTTTTATTTTTTTCTTTTAGGAATCATGGCTATTTCTCTCAAAAGTAATAACCATTCCCATTCTTTAGAGAGAAGAAAAAAGACCTGTTTTGATGTTTCAAAATGTTGGACATATCCAGAGGCTAAGTTTTAGGAATATGCTGATTTCAATCATTCATTCATTCACAAATGTCTGAACTGCCAAAGCAGCTTAGAAAAGACCTTCTAAGTGGTTTTACTTAAACACATGTAAGCCGGAGGAGTAATATTGTCATTTTTATCGTTAATTTGACTAATTTCTGTGTTTTGTGGTTTTCTTTACTAAACAGGTGCTTTGGCAATCTGTCACTATTTTGGCCCCGGGACTCATGGTCCTTATATGAAGCCCTGTGATAGTTAAGGGCTCACTTCTGGAGTCAGAGGTATAACTCCCAGTTCTACCATGTAATAGTGTTTGTTAAAATTGTGCTGTTCAAACTTCCTCATCTGTCCCATGGGAATAACAGTATCTATCTTATAGGATTGTTTTGAGGAGTAACTGGATATAAATTGCACACCAGAGTGCCTGGCCCAGTAAGATCTCAATGACATTTTTTATTTATATTATCTCTCGCAAAGGCGCTTGGATTTTATGGTTGACAAACATGAAACAAAGCAAATTTTTCTAAAACAAGACTTAGCAAGAAGACAGTGTCCTCTATCTGTTTAGGTCCCAAGGTTTCTACAGTAATCCCCAATGCAGTAGTTTTTTATAATCCAGAATATTTTTCCACCTTTTCTGTTTATGTAAATTGTGGTTCACGGAATGAAAAAAAAACCTTATATAAAACTTTTCCCTCCATCTCACTAATGAAGAGTGTTCCATCCATTTCAACTCTCAGTTATCACTCTTTGCCATGAATTATTTCTTTATCTCAGTCTTTTCTTCTTTCATGAAACACTTCCATGCCAGCTCTGGGTTGTATTTTACTTGCCAAGGAAACTATAAACCATATAGAAAAGGTTGTTGTCCTCAAAGAACTTGTCTTGGGAACCAGAGTCTGTATCATGTTTTTGAAATTTTTACCTGTTATCTTTTCTTTTCTACTAGATTGTTAACCTCCTGAGCTAGACCACCCTTCCCTGTGCCTGACATGGTGTTTTGAGCATCCCTTAGAGGTGTTCAAAAAGTACTCGATTATAATAATAACATAGAAACTATAGCCATTCTTTATTGAACTTTTGGCATACCAATCCCTGTGCTTTTTATACTAAATCTCATTTCATTCTCACAATTCTATGAGGTTGGAATTATTCCCCTTATTTCATAGTCAAGAAAGCAGAGACTCAGTTAAGGTGAAACAACTTCCCAGAAGTGAAGAATATGGATTAGTATTATCTGGGTTCATCTCGTTCTAGAGCCCATGTTCTAAAACTGTTTTGCTATACTAGAGGAAATGTGTACATAGATGCATAGGGGCATGCAGGATTAGGATGAATGATTTTAATCTATAGGAAGTTTAGATTATGTAAGTATCCCCTGGTTTTCCTCAGTGGCTAATTCAGTGGTTCTCAATCTTCCTAATGCCGCCACCCTTTAATGCAGTTCCTCATGTTGTGGTGACCCCCAACCATAAAATTATTTTCTTTGCTACTTCATAACTGTAATTTTGCTACTGTTATGAATCTTAATGTAAATATCTGATATGCAGGAGACTCCCAAAGGGGTCGTGACCCACAGGCTCAGAACCAATTCTTCTCAATCTCTTTTGGGCTAATTCTTCTCGATCTCGTTTGACAATTCCTCCTCACTTTCCTAAGTTCTGAACATTAAAGAGTCCTGGTACCCTTTTCATAGACTCTTTCTTTTTATCCTCACTTCCTTAATGATCTCATCTTTTCCCCATGCTTTTAAGTAGCATCTATGTACAAGGGATGCCCACATTTATATCTGAGTCCAGACCTGACCCTTGTACCCTAGATTCAAACATTTTACTGATTTTTTTTTTAAATCTCCACCTGATGCTGAAAAAGCTTGTAAAACTTACCATGTCCCAAACTGAGCTCCAGTCGTTCACAAACTTGCATCTCTCTCAGGCTTTCCCATCAATTAAAGGCAACTATTCCAGTTTCTCAGACTAAAACCTCTGGGGTCATCCTGAATTCCTGTTTCTCACATTGCATGTTTAAGCTCATTATCAAATCCTGTCGACTCAACCTTCAAAATGTATCTAGAATCTGTCTCACCACTTGGATTGCCTTTGTTTGGTTTAAGCTTCCATCAGTTCTCAGGTCTATTATTGCATTAGTGTCTTTGTGCCTCTCTTTGTTTGTGCCCAATCTTTTCTGCTCAAGGCTGCTGATGTGACCCTGGGAACGTGCACATCAGATCATGTGTCCCCTCTTCCCGGACCTCTGCAGCAGCTTCTCAGTTCAGTGTGGAAGCAAAGCTCCAAGGCCCTACCTAGTGAGCTGTGCCCTGACCTGCCTGATCCCATCTCCTCCTAATCATCCCCGTTTTAGCCTTTGCCTGCCACACTGGCCTCCCTGTACATCTGTCAACAGACCAGACTGGCTTCTCCCTTGAGGGTTGTGCACTTTCTCTGCATGACACATCCCCTGGCCTCTTCAGGTTTTTTACTCACTGTCCCCAAATCAGTATGGTCTTTGCTGGGCACTATATTTAACCTGCATTATCATTCCCACTCCCTACCCCCTTCTCCACTCATATATTCTCTATGGCCATCCTCACTGACTGAAATTATCCAATTTCCTTACCAGTACCAATGACTGTAATATAGAAGCAGGGATTTTGGTCCCTACAGAACATTGCCTGGAATGATGTATACATTCTTTAAATATTTGTTGAATGAATTGTATGTTTACTTTCTGTGAGGCACTGTGCTGAGCATTCTGCATTCTATATTAAACTGTATAATATCCACCATGATCCTTTGAGTTAAGTAATTTTATTGTGCAAACTTGAGAGATGAGAAACCTGAGCTTGGAGACATTATCTTGGTCAAGGTCACACAGCCGAGTGTAAGCAGAGGGTTCTGCTTAACCTCAGATGCTCCTGGTCCAAATAGTCACGTTCTCTGGGGTTTTGATGCCAGCCCAGTTTCTCTGCCCCATCCTTTCTCAGAAACATATGCAATTTTACCCTTTTTGGGACATTTCCTTCTATTGGGCTGTCACATGGCAGTGCCTAGTGTCCTGGGAAGGATTAACAAGCATTTTGGGGGAGAAGGGAGAAGAATCAATGTTAGCTTTTATTTTTCTTTCGCTGAGCATTAAAGGTGTAGATGAGGGAAAGGTTTATAATCCACATTTATTTTAAAGTAGTTTGTAAGGAAGGTGCTAAACGTGTTGTTCTAGTTCTCACCACACCTGACAGTGCCAGCAATTTTCACAGGGCACCTTCCCCTCAGCGCCTCAAAAGCAGAGCTCCTGGGGTTACTCTGAGAAAAGATTGACTCAGATGTTTCATCTCTATTTCTGTTTTTCTACCTAGTTCTCAAACTCCTGCAGGGTAGAGACTATGCTTTCAGTTAGCAGCTAGTAATGCCCTAGTGATTATTAACAAAGGTAAACAAAACAAAATTCCAGGCTGGCAGAATAAAGGAAGACAAGATTGTAGGAAGTCCATTGCTAAAAAGTCCATTGCTAAAGATCCTCTTTTTAGATCTTCACACCAGGCCTAGAGTTAATACTGAGCGTCATGTTTGTTTATTTTTCCACTGTAGGCAGCTCTCAAAGATGCTGACGTTATTGTGTACAAATAATGCTTTGGTTCACTTAGAGTTGGGTCATCTTAGCAATAACCACCTCTCAGGTTCTGGGACTCTTCAGATGGGACCAGAGGGCTAAGACTCTGTTTTAAAGAGAATTTTCTTGCTGTTTACAGTTCCTAAAGGATTTTTTTTTTCTGTTTTGATTTGACGTTAAGCGAGATGCAGTTTAGTTTCTTTGAAACCTTAACACTTTGGAACAGTTCATTTATTGGACGAAAGTATTCAGCTAAAAGGCGCTAGCAGGAGTTGTACTGCTGGGTGGGCCTGGCAGTGGGGAAGAGTGAAGAAAGGGCTCCAGGCATCACATAATGCAGAATTGCTGCTGCTGCTTGTCAGGAGTCTCGCTCTTACACACACGTTACGTAAATTTAGGTGGATTAAAATGTCTGGGAAGAACATGTCTCCAAACTTGGTTCTTAGGAACTCATTTGTTCCCTGCACAGCCCAAGTGAAAATAGAGAAGAACCAAATGTAACTATAAAATAGTCTTATCTACTTTCTAGAAGCTGTTCTATATTTTTCAGGGAATGTAAGGATGTTTTTTACCTAGCACATGAGATGTCTCTGTCACATGCGGCTGTTCCTTGGAGATTCTAATTCAATTAGCTCAGAGTAGACAGGGTACATGTATTTTATTTTATTTATTTAATTATTTATTTATTTATTTTTGAGACAGGGTCTCGCTCTGTTGCCCAGACTAGAGTGCAGTGGCATCATCATAGCTCGCTGCAACTTTAAACTCCTGGGCTCAAGCAATCCTCCTGCCTCAGCCTTCTAAGAAGCTGGAACTACAGGTGTGTGCCACTATGCCTGGCTAATTTTAGAAAAAAAAAAGCTTCTGGAGACAGGGTCACACTGTATTACTCAGGTTAAGCTGGAACTCCTCAATCAAGCCTCTGGTCTCAGCCTCCCCAAATGCTCGGGTTACATACAGGTATGAGCCACCAGTATTTTATTTTAAAACTCTGTGATGCTACCATGCAGCAAGGATTAAGAACCTCTGCTGTGAGCCATCTCTGGTCTGGGTGCTAAGAGAATTGTGTCCTCCTGCATGGTTAATGTGCTTTTGCCTGAGAAAATTTGACCCATTCATAGCTAAGAAAACAGGGGCTTTAAATTAATGACTCCATGCTGAAGATCTAACTGGCATTTCAGAAGGCATTGATAACGGGTAATGCTCACTGACATGAAATGAAAAGCTGGGATTGCCAAACCAGTTTAATTAACACGTCGTATTTCTCCCTGAAACTCCCTCAGTTGAACTTTATTCTGGCTGTTTTTCTTCCTCACTGTACTTCTCTCTCTTTTTCTCCTCTCATTTGTATGCACACCTGCTCTGCTTTTCTTTTTTCCTTTACCTTTCCTCTTTCATTTGCATTTCTCCACATTTTTCCTTCCTTTTCTTCCTTTTCTATTTGGCCAGGCTTAAGAGATGAGGTATATTTTGTGGTGTCTGCAATCTCTTTTTGAGAAATTGTATGTCCCTAAAGATTTATTTAAAAGCAAATTATCTGGACAGCTGATGTTTCTCTTAATTTAAGAAAGCTCTCAAGTTATTATTCTTTTATTTACATGTTGTCTTGAAAACTTTACAGCCCCGGATTCTGCTCTCCTCTTCTTGTGGGTTATTGAAATCTAATAAAAATAGATTCCCTCCCTGGGTTATTACAACACAGTGAAATTGGAATCACCTGAGCCAGTTAACAATTTCCCAGGCTCTGAATTGTGGACTTGTCAGTGTTGACTTTAATGTTCAAACCAAGCAGAGAAGAACTCAGGTTTTTCCACTGTCTTATTAACTACCGAGATTCATTGAATTACAGAACTTTTTGCTTTCTTGTAAACATCTTGTTTACATGGCAAGGATGTGCTTGTTTTGGGAGACAAGGATTTCGTCTTCAACAAAGGGCAACGCTAAACCCTTCATAAAGTTCAGTGTATGAAGTTGCATTAAACTTCATGTCACAAAGGCGATTCTTTTCCTTTGATTTTTCTTTTGTTATTTTGCTGTTGTTTTTTTGTCATTTTGCTGACACAAAGCACAACAAAAACAGTTTTTGTTGTGCTTTGTGTCACAGGCTTCCGTTTGATGAGTTTGTCAGCTCCTCTCTCTTCTTCCTCAGTTTCTCCCTCCTCCCCTTTGGCAGCGTCTCATCATCGTCACCACTGCTGCCACCATCACCATCACTGATCACACAAAGGCATTATGAAAACCTAACTGAGATCTGAGTCCTATGCAAGACCCTGACCCACTGTAGGCATCTCTGAAAACTCCCTCTGATAATAAGGACTTCAACTATGTTATTCTGATTTTCTCATTTCCAAACTTATTTTCTTCCTGGACTTTTCCTGGATCCAAGCTATGAGTCTTGGATTCAAGCTCACAGTCCCAAGAGTTTACCATCCCAAGAGGAAGCATGAGAAGAAGGAAGCAGGAGAGGGGCTGAATAGAGGGCATGAAAGAATATTTGATTTAAATAAAGGCAAGAATTATCAACTTTAATAGCCTCTAGCTTTTAGTCTGCTCTTCCTTCATCCATTTCTCTAAGAGAAAAGAAATGGAAAAACTATGAATCGCTTTTATTCTGATGGCAGGTACATTATACGTGAACATAAGATTGAAGATATTAAAATTTCTCCATCCTCAGCAAGACCTCTAGAGCGACCTGCCAGACAGGTGCTTGCGAGATTGCCAGGACAGACGTAATGAAGTGATTGGAGGCTCATCACGATGTATTAGATGATAGGTACGCACAGCTTTGGGAAAGTGACAGACTAGTATTGGGTGTTAGCTTGTGGATTGAACTTTAAAATTACATTAGCTATTTCTTTAGGGGTCAGCAGAAAAGACTCCCTGCAATGGGTATTTTGTATAAGAAAATTGTTCCTGCCCTTCTATGTCAGATTTAGGAATTGAGGATGGGCAGGAAGGGTCCCCAATTTGTCCTGGTTCAGGTTAAAGCCTTTCTGTGAAGAGAGGTACGATGCATCTCTGTGGCTGGATGGTTTGCACTTTTTGAGAACATTTTGACCTTCGTACAAACAACTGTTTCAGATGAAATATCTTGGAATGCCTTCTTTGGGTACCTTTTGGATATTCAGCTCATGCTATTAAACCAGGAACTTGGGGAATTGGTCTTTCTATATTGCTTTTCAGTTATATGTCTGAGGCTAGTTAGCATATTTGGTTAGTATCCAGAGATAGTGAGAATTAGGCCATGGCCTCATATTATTTAATTTCAGAGATGTTTTATTTTCATCTTTGATTTATTTTCTTTTGATATTACTTTCTTTTCATATGTTGATTTTTTAGTTATTCAACTTAGTAGGGGAGGGAGATATTTAAAGTTACCAATGCTTTTGAAACCAAACTTATTTATTCACATTTTTTTGTTGTTGTTTTTGGTTTGGATTACAGGGGCAATAGGTGTTTATTTAGAGAATGAAGGTTAAAAAAAAAATTCAACCCTTCGACCTCAGATATAATTTCTATTAATATTTTGGCATATTTTTCTTCCTTCCGGGCTTTCACTATGCATAGATCTATCGTCATTCTTAATTTTTATATCAACATCTTTATTTGGTTTTGTTATCAAGGTTATGTTAACCTATAAAATGGGTTAGAAAGAAAGTGTAACCAGAAAGCTGAGAGCTAGTTTTGGTTCAAGGAGGTTAACTCATGATCGGTTCAAGGTTGCTTTTTCCTGTTTTATCTAGGGAACCAGCTAACAGTGTGAAGATACAACAGCTGAGGATGTAGTAAATGGACACTGTTCCCCAGTACCTCTCTGGTTTTTCAGGGAGGCATGCCAGAAGTTGGCTGATCAACATTACCCATGTAGAAGGTCGTGGAAGGCCCAAGTCAGAGAAGCCCAGAGCTGCAGGATCCTTTGCCTTTCCACCCTTAGACTGAGCGAGGGCTCACGTCCGCATTGAAGGGTTCGTCTCCTACCGTGTCAGCAATTCTGGCACAGTTAGGTGCTTCTATTTCTACTATTTCATCTCAGCCCTAGACTAGGCCTGGCTATGGCTTGTTAGAGAACATCCATTTTTCATTTTTTATTTTTCGACTCAAGGAACTCGGTAGCCTGGAGGTTATTGCTAATTTTTAAGTTGAAACAACTTTGGTAAAAAGAGATAGGACGTTTTTCTTGAAAATAACTATCCTTTCATTAATTACAGTAAATGCTTTTATGAGCTCATCTTTCTGAGTGGTTCATTTTGTGAAAGTTTTCATAGTCATGTTAAAATAGTGCAAATATTCCTGTGGGCCTTTTGTGAGATCTTTTGTATTCCTCATTATTATGATCTGTGCCTTTGCTTCACTGGGTCTGTTGACCTCTGTCTGCCTCTGACAGTTCTCTCTTGCTTCTCCTCGCTTCTCCCCCGACGTTCCCCCGCTTTTCATTCTTATAAGAGATGAGTTTAAAACCTTCTTCCTTCCAGGCTTTCACTTTGCATATATCTATCGTTGTTCCTAATTTTTATATCAAAAATTAGAATTAAATGAATATCAGGCTTTCAATACCATGTTCTTCCTTAGTATTGATATTTTTCTAAGCTATCTCATGTCCTCTTGGGACATTGTATATAACGATTGTATAACATTGCATGGCACAGATAGGCCATTGTGTGCAGCTTCCTACTAGTAGGCATTTAGGTCATTTTCAATTTTCATTGTTATAAATAACGCTTCAGTGAACATCCTTGTATATAAATCTTGTTTAAATCCCTGACTGTTCCGTTTGAATATACTCTCCGTTAATGTTCAGAATTCTTTTCAAGTAAAATGCCATTTCTGTAGTTTTTGCTAATTCTGTAATGTGTTCTTTAAATCTGTTGACAGATGAGAGATGGCATAGTGTTCTGGAATTGGAGCTGAAAAGAATTAGATTGAGGATAATTCTGATACTTTTCACTCTCTCTCTCTTTTTTTATTTTTTATTATATCATAGCCGTGTCCATTAATGCAATTGTGGGGTACAATGTGCTGGTTTTACATACAATTTGAAATATTTTCATCCCACAGGTTAACATAGCCTTCAGGGCACTTTCTTAGTTATTGTGTTAAGACATTTGTATTCTACATTTAGTAAACTTCACATGTACCCTTGTAAGATGCACCATAGGTGTGGTCCCACCAACTACCCTCCCTCCACCCATCCCCCCCGTCCCCTTCCCCTTCCCCATGTTTTTTGTTGTGATTTTAAGGAAGGAAGGTGGCTCACCACTCCGGTCATTTTTCCTTCCTCATTTGTAAAATGGAGAACATGAAACTTGTCTTACCTTCTTTTTCCAGGTGTTGTGAGGATTAAATGAGGCAACAAAAATAATAACAATTCCTGTGGTTGTATGATTCAGGGGCAATTTTATGTACATCGGGAGTCTCATTGCTTATTATCCTTCTTCCTGTTTTGTGAGCAGATAAGTTTTAGTTCACACTTTCCCAAATCCCAGGAGGATTTTTTTTTTCAACAATGGTATCTTTTTAAATTTTTATTTATTTATTTATTTATTTATTTATTTATTTATTTATTTATTTATTTGAGACAGAGCCTCAAGCTCTCACCCTGGATAGAGTGCCGTGGCATCACAGCTCACAGCAACCTCCAATTCCTGGGCTCAAGCGAGTCTCCTGCCTCTGCCTCCCAAGTAGCTGGGACTACAGGCGCCCCCCACAAGGTCTGGCCATTTTTTGGTTGCAGCCGTCATTGTTGTTTGGCGGGCCCGGGCTGGATTCGAACCTGCCAGCTCAGGTGTATGTGCCTGGCGCCTTAGCCCCTTGAGCCAGAGGCGCCGAGCCGTCCCAGTCGGATTTCATTCCACATTTTGGGAAAATCTCAATCCTTGTCTCCTTTCCAAAACAGTCACTGAAACCTGGTTTTGGAGATTAGTAAGCAGCTCAGGACACTCACTTGGGTAGCAACCTCTCATATCTCTGTTTTTTACCTACCTGCCCCCACTTGTTTGGCCCCTGAAAATTTCTCCTGTATTCTTGCAAGCTCAGATACTCATTTAGAGAAGCTTTTGTCATATTTTATCCAACATTATTGCTTTTTAATAGGTAGTTATCAGGGCATTTATTCTGCCTTGTTGCTGGAAATGGAAGTGTCTGTACTTATTTTTGACTGATAAATGTCTTTGTAGTGGACAAGAATTGGAAGGCTTTCTTGCTTTTTTGGGGAGTTAAATAACAGAAGAGGAATGTAGATAAGTCTCTTTCATGGGCCATTAAACTCAGGAATAAAATAGATGAAACATGATACTTTGAATTGGCAAAAGAATACTGTTTACTTGTTTACAGTTAGGGTTGAACATATCTGACTTATAAGCAAACCACAGGATCCTATTACCTCAGGGCACATGGGATTATTGATATGTAAGCCACAAATCCATGTTGTGAGGTCAAATTACCTTATTGAACCTGTGAAAAATATTTCAAAAAATAACGAGATTTATTATTTTACAATCTCGGAGGCAGTAGGTTCTAAATACTTTTGTTGATTTATTTGCTTTTGGTTGTTTTTGGAAAGATAATCTTGGTTTCATGAGTCTCTTGGTGATAACTGGATAATATATTTTCTGTACTTCTGCATTCTAAAATGTATATATGAAGTAGATGCCAAAACAAAAAAGATACAGTAATATAGCAGGTTTGGCTTTATTGAGTCCCCATGAGTGAACTAACAGGAAGGAAAATCTTGATTTAAAATGAGTGAAATTGGAGAATGAGAATTTCCAAAGGTAGTCTGGAGTCATTTTGGAGCTGACATAGACCTCCAATGCCCTTATCCCATTGACGTAAGCCTTTCTTTTGGTTGGTGTAATACAGCCCTCGTTTGAAAGAGCTCAATCTTGTTGCAATAAACTAAAAAGAAACATTAATAGATTTGCATCAATTGTATCATTTAGCCCTTTTATTGATGCAAAAGTAATACAATTACTTTACGCATTATGGCAAATACAGAAAAAACATAAATTAAAAAATATCTATTCTGGCAGTCTAAAATTTTCACTGTTTTCATATATTTCCTTCTAGTTTTTTTCTGTGCCTCTATATACCTTTTTTTACAGAACTGAAATTACATTATACTTTTTATATATTTTTAATATTGAGCATCATGTCAGAAAACTTCCCTATGTCATTAGAATTCTTGGTAAACATCAATTTAATGGTTGAACCAGAGCTTATCATAGGATAGAATAAATCACTTTGGGAACATGTACAATGCTTTAATTTTTTTCCTATTAGGTATATGAGTTGATAAACATCTTTTGACTCATTTTGTATATATTTTGAGGAACTTAAATTATATTAATTAAGTGGATATATGTGTGTTATGCATCAAACATAAAATTTATACCTGCAACGTATACTCTTGTCTCAATCACCTTTGTGTTTTTGAAGATACGGATTTTTAGGTAGTGCTGGCTTGGACACTTTAAGGCATGAACAGAGGAAAGGATCTGGGCTTATTCTTAATACGGAGTTTTTACATCTTCTTGGACACTGGAATTTCTATGTCAGTCTCGTTAGCTGGTCTTTGGCTCCTTCGGCCCTTGAGCTAATCTTGGATAAAAAGAGAACAGTGAGCCATTCTTTTAATTTCAGTGGAAATTCACTTGTACCTCTATTTTCATGGTAAGAGCTTAAACCACTGATCGCTTATATTATCATGGGTCATTAGAAAAAAATAACTATTCTCTGACCTAATATAATTTATATGGCCATTACACATTGTCTTTGTAGTGTGAATTGGTATGGTCTTTAAAATTCTGAAAGGATACAATTATAAGAGGGACGATTAAGGGAGAGCCAGGGAAAAAATGAAATTGTTAAGGTCAGTAATCAGTGTCCTTGCTTTAAAGCCGATGTCATCTGCTATAGCTTTCCGGCTTTTTTTTTTCCAGATCCTCCTGTTTTATAAATATCTTACATATATTATTAATGAAATAAGCCCTTTCTTATATGTATAAGTGAGCCAGAATATAGTGTTATGTTGAAGGCATTTAAAGAATGACTTCTTTGATCAAAATTTGGACATAGTACAGTGAAGAGAGTAGGGTTCTTGAGTAAAAAGCTGAATACAAGCTACACCATTGTGTATCACCGCATGACTCTTAGCAGGTCTCAACTGCCTTAAGATTAATTTTCCCCATCAGCAAGATCAGATCAATAATGCCTTAATCACTTACCTTGCATTGTTGTTTTGAGTTAACACAGCATAGTTAAGTGTTAAAAAATAGAAAGGGTTAATAGGAATGTGATAGTATAACATTAATGGATGAACATCTAAGGGATATTAAGTTCAATTTTTAGGCCATTTTTACCTAGCAGCAAGTCAGAGAGTCAGATGGAGGCAACTGAGCTTTATTTTTCCCCATCTGTAGAATGAATGGTTATCACATTTTACTTTATCACCTTTTATAATGCTCACAACTGCTCTGGAGAAAATGTGCTTCAAAAATTACCCTGTAAGACCACAATGCTAGTTACTTATAGGGGGTGGATTTAAGCTCAGATTGGTCTGATTCTGGACTCCATGCTTTTTATACTAGGTCACTATTTGCAAACTTTTTTTTTTTTGAGATAGTGTCTCACTATGTCACCCTTGGTAGAGTGCTGTGGCGTCACAGCTCACAGCAACCTCAAACTCTTGGGTTTAAACGATTCTCTTGCCTCAGCTTCCCAAGTAGCTGGGACCATAGGTGTCCGCCACAACACCCGGCAGGTTTTTTGTTGCAGTGGTCATTGTTTGACAGGCCCAGGCCGGGTTCAAACCTGCCATCCCTGGTCTATGTAGCTGGTGCCCTAACTGCTGAGCTACAGGCTCTGAGCCTATTTGCAAACTTTTACAGGAGAAAAACTGAACAAGAAAACATAGACCTTGATTTAATTATGTTTATTCTAATAGTTCTTAAATGTGTACAAACATAAAATCAGGTGTATATTCCAAATAATTATAGCTTTTATACAACTACAAAGGCAATTTGCTAGGTAAGTATAAACAAAACTCCAGCCTAATAAAATTAAAATTAATTACATTCATTTAACAGGACCAAGGATGGTGTTTTGCTGAAATTAAATCAGGACTGGCAGTGTGTATGAAGTGTTAATTGTAAGGTGCAGGCTCTTCGAAGTTGGCAAGTGTATTGTCACCCAGTGTGTCCTGATGACTCATTTGTCTCTTGCTATATTTGAGCTAAGTCTTCTTTCGAAAAGCCTGTTGCAGGTATCACTTCGCCTTTCTTTGGCTTAAATGTTTCATTTATGAATCAATTCCACTTTTTTCTCATTTGGTAACATCCTTCAAATATAACTTCTTAGCACATCGTGTTGCAAATACAGACCAAAAATGGGCACAAAATTGCATGGCAGTATTTACTTATAAAGAGTTCATCAAAATACATTTAAATGGAAGTATTAAGGCTGTTATTAAAATGTGTTGTCTGGAATTCATAGACCTTGGAAATGTCCACGTATTCCCTGTTCCCCATGGAACCGTTTTAGGGTATTGGGCCATCTGCTTTGCACATGAGCCAGCAGCCCACAGGGAAGACAGGATGGGGGCAAGGAAAGTGGATGTTCACATGTGTTATGGAGCACAGTGTTGCTGTGGAGCAATATCCCTTGAATGATTTGACCGTGGTGCTGATCCAAACAGTCCGTAATCTGAGCCAGCAGCTAGGTCCCCTGATGCACAGAAGTCAGAAGTTTTCTCAGCGCCAGATGCCTGAAGTGGAAACCTGTTCTGGGGATAGTGGCTTCCTCACTGCAGCTGCCTGCCTTCTCATCTCTTGTCGGTGAGAGCCGGTCTTTGCTCTCAGGAGGACTTGCAGGTGACGATGCTTGAACACATCCGATGAGAGGTGAATAGAAGGTCAGGGAGCTGTTTCTGATACAATTCCAAGCCGTGTGTTCCAGCACCATTGGAAACTGATAGAACATTTGGTTTATAACCATGGCAGTAGCCACATGATATCGATGTGCTTTGTGAGATGTCGTTTGATTGAAGTGCTTATTTTTTTATTTTTAGCGAATCAACATGTCTTTTGGTAAATTGAGGACATAGAATGAGTAATGATTGTGGGGCAGTACACTGAAGCAGCTTTTGGAATTGTAATAAGCACATGGAGAGTTGCCTACAGTAGTGAGACGGACGAGGGGGCATGACTGTGTACAAAATATTTTTCCAGACCAACTTTAGACAGATGCAAGAAATTTTGGGATGTGGGGTAAACAGACTGTGTTGGCAAGGAGAGTATTTCCATTCATTTACTGACTTAGAAAGTCTTTATTGTCTTCCTTTGGCCAAGCACCCATGATTATTAAAGGGAACATAACACTAAGGAGACTGAAAAGATCTGGCCCTGAACTTGTGAAAGTTATATTCTGGTGCAGGAGATGGATGTTAAATGAGACACTTAAATAAAATGACCACAGATTTTTAACTGATTGTAGAAGTAAAGGCCTGTAGTTTGGAAAGAACATGGTGTGTTCTAGGGAGTGTAGCTTTGGATTAATGAAATAAAGGGAAAGAGGCATGCTATGAATTCAGGAAGGCTGACAGGGTCCATCTAGTGACAGGTCTAGGGTCATGTTGATAACTTTTATATTTTACATTTTCCCCCTAATTTTAAGGATTTACTACTGACAAATTCTAAGTAGAGGTGTAATGCGATTTAGATTTTTTATGTGGATCAATAACTACATAATAGTGAATTAGAGGAGGCAACAGTGGAAACAGGGATGCCAGAGGGGCTTCTCCTGGGGAAGAGGATGAAGATTGTATGGTAGCAGTGAAGATGGAGGAAAGTGAATGGGTTTGAGATGTATTTTCTCTTTTCTTTTCTTTTCTTTTCTTTTTTTTTTTGAGACAGAATCTTATTGTGTCACCCTGGGTAAAGTGCTGTGGCATCGGAGTTCCCAACAACCCTAAGCTCATGGGCTCAAACGATTCTCTTGATTCAGCCTCCCAAGTAGCTGGAACTACAGGCACAGTGCCTGGCTAGTTTTTTTTTCCTTTCCCTTTTTAGTAGAGAGGTGGTCTCACTCTTGCTCAGGCTGGTCTTGAATTCCTGAGCTCAGGTGATCTTCCTACCTCAGCTTCTCACAGTGCTGGGATTACAGGCACAAGTCAGTTTGCTCAGCCTGACACATATTTCTTGAAGTCATATGGATAATACTCATTAAAGGGTTGAAGATAGTGGTGTAAAGGAAAGAGAGGAATCAAGGGCAACTCTAAAGTTTCTGATTTTAGTAACTGTGTAGATGAGGGTGTTACCATGAGGGAGAAAATTCAAGAATTCTATTTGAGATATCTGTGACATATATAAGTGGAGATGAATAGGAGGAGGTTGGACATATAAATCTTGAGTTCAAAGGAGATATCTGCCTTGGCGATATAATTCTGGGAGTTATCGGAATACAACTGGTGTTTAAAACCATAAAAGTTGTTGAAATTACCAAGGGAGAATGATATGGGCTCAGATCAAATCCTGAGGACTCTTAATTTGAAGATTGGGTGAGACGGTACAGGCAACAAAGAGGACTGACAAATTCTGCCCAATGAGATACAAGGTGCTGTCAACAAAGAGGGAAATTCCTAGGAGAGGGTTTTATGAAGCAGGAGCTAATTCTGTCAAATGCAGCTGGGAAACACTAGGAGTTCAGAAAGATATTTGCGTATTTGATTTGGCAAGAGGTTGGTTGACAGAGCTATTTACATGGGAGTGTGGAGGAGGGCAGAGGGCTGCTGGATAGGAATAGGCAAAGGAGTGAGTTAAAGATAAGAACTGTAGAGAAAACATGTTAGGCAATATGTTTGAGAAGTTTGAAATGGTAGCAGAAAAGTGGGTCAGTAGTGGAGGGCACATCAGGGGGTATGTTGGAATTTTTATTGTTGTTTGGAGGTTGTGTGTATGTATGAGAGATGTTATTAGAACCTGTGTACATGTGCATGGAAAAGTTCCAGTAGAGAAGAGATTTGTGATATAAAGGAGACAAGGAGGGCAGTGCCTGTGGCTCAAAGGAGTAGGGCGCCGGTCCCACATGCCGGAGGTGGTGGGTTCAAACCCAGTCCCTGCCGGAAACTGCAAAAAAAAAAAAAAAAAAGAAAGAAAGAAAAGAAAGAGACAAGGGGTTCTTTTAGGGAGCTCATGGTTTGACTTAGATGTAGATGAAGGACAAGTGGAGAATTTCCCCCTTGATGGAGGTATGAACATTTCTTTTTTTCTTAACAAGAAGTGAAAGATGGGTGCAGGTAGGGGTATTGATTTGATGGTAGAAAGATAAAAAGTGTCTATATGTTAGACTGTTTTTGTTTTATTAAATCATAGCTGTGTACATTAATGCAATCATGAGGTACAATGTGCTGGTTTGACATATAATTTGAAATATTTTCATCAAACTGGTTAACATAGCCTTCATGGCATTTCTTAGTTATTGTGTTAAGACATTTATATTCTACATTTAGTAAGTTTCACCTGTACCCTTCTAAAATACGCCATAGGTGTGGTCCCACCAATTACTCTCCCTCCACCCATCCTCTCCCCTCCCCTCTCCTCCCTTCCCTCTTTCCCCATATTCTTGTGCTATAATTGGGTTATAGCTTTCATATGAAAGCTATAAATTAGTTTCATAGTAGGGCAGAGTACATTGGATACTTTTTCTTCCATTCTTGAGATAAAAGAAAAAAGAAAAAAAGGGTGAATAAAGGTGACTAAAACCTTTTTTTAAGGAAAAAAAAGAGGCTAGATAATATACAAACCAGATTATCAACTATCAAATAATTAAGAACATAAATTCACATTGAAGAAAATATACTGTAGGAAACTAAAGTTCATTGAGTAAGGTCACATCTTCAGCTCCTAATTTTTATGTAAATAAAATTTTTACAATTTATGAACAAAAAGAAAAAAGCCACAAGAATGTCTCCAATGAAGAAAAATAAAGTATTAGCATACTAACCTTGATTGTTTCTTCAGACACTTGGTTCTGTAATGCTTTCAAAGCTTCATCTTTCTTCGTATTTTCCTTTTCCATTTCCTAAAAACATATAGATTGGTAGGAAAAATGTAGGTATGAAAAACAATTTAGCATTAGTAATAGCCTGATTAGTTTTAAAAGTATGTTAAACAAACATAAACTCACCGCTTTGCTTTCTGTCAAAAGTCTATCTAGTGATTCAAGATGATGTTGCTTGCATATTATATCTTGTTGCAATATGGACATAGTCTTTTCTTGTTCTTTAAATTGTTGGTCTTTTTTCTCTAGTTGAGCTTCAAGCTAAACATAAAAAGAGGATTAATTTTAAAATGAAATTTGTAAAATTTTGAAATAGTTAAATATAATACATGTAAAACTATCACTGCAATTGCACAGATTTTTGCATTTTGCTAAATTTTCTTCAGCTTTTCTCCTTACAAGGAAGAAATGAAATCACATGCTATCTCTTCTCCCTTTCCTCCTTCACCCATACTATGCTGAAATTGGTCTATGTCATTCTTCAGTATGTTTCATTCTCATACGTGTTTTTTGTATATCCATGATATGTAATGTAGTTTTCTGCCTTGAACATTTACATAGATGATATCAACACTCCTAAGTTTTGGCAACTTGCTTTTTTCACTCAATATTGTTTTAGGTATTTATCCATGTTTGTATACATTTAATTGAAAGACAAAATTCCATTGTAAAAATAAACTAAGTCTACTCGTCTACTAAAGAACAGTTAGCCTGCTTTTTCATTATTACAACAATGCTGTAACAACATACTTTCTACATATCTCTTTATGTACATCTGTAATAGTTTCTCTAGCATAGACGACCCAGTAGCAGACTAATGGGTTATATCATATTCACTTTCTGATTTCATTAGGTTTTTCTCTTCAAAGTGTATCAAAATTTATACTTTCATTAGAAATATAAGAATTTTCACTCCTCCCAATTTCACCAATAATTTGCATTATTGGGTGGCACCTGTGGCTCAGCGAGTAGGGCACCAGCCCCATGTACCGAAGGTGGCGGGTTCAAACCCGGCCTCGGCCGAACTGCAAAAAACAAAAAACTAGCCGGGCGTTGTGGCGGGTGCCTGTAGTCCCAGCTACTCGGGAGGCTGAGGCAAGAGAATCGCCTAAGCCCAGGAGTTGGAGGTTGCTGTGAGCTGTGTGACGCCAGGGCACTTTACCGAGGGCGATAAATAAAGTCAAACTCTGTCTGTACAAAAAAAAATAATAATAATAATAATTGGCATTATCAAGCTTTCAAAACATTTATGAAGACAAAATATGAAATTACTGAGTATGTATGTATATATTATATAGATACACACAAGACAGAAATAATATGTATCTATTGATCTGTATCTATATTAGACATACATAATACCATATAATAAGAACATGGTAGCAATAGGGTACACTAGAAAATATTTAAACCAAGGAATAATCAAATGAAAACAAATAACACATTAAAAATTAGATGCCCTTTAAGCAACTTAAGGTACTCCAGAAAAAGCAAAATTTGTAACCTAACCTTTCCACTAAGTATAGCAGGGGAAAGCAATGGTGCTTCTATTAAACAAGGAGAAAAAAAATTTTTTAAGGTATGAAGGTTAACTCCAACTGAAAGTCATTTAAAAGAATATTAAATAACTTCAGAAATTTCTCCTAAAACATGAATAAAATAAAGGAAATTGTATAAGTAAAACAAGATTAAATGATGTTATAATAGCTTCTTTGCAGCACTTCGATATTTAAGATTTTTTTTCTTTCTTTTTGAGACAGGGTCTCACTCTCTCAACCAGACTGGAGTACAGTGGTGATCATAGTTCTCTGCAGTCTTTTTTTTTTTTTTTTTTGAGTCAGCCTCACTTTATCACCCCCAGTAGAGTGCCATGGCATTGTAGCTCACAGCAACCTCAAACTCTTGGGTTTAAGAGATTCTCTTGCCTCAGCCTCCCAAGTAGCTGGGACTACAGGTGCCTGGCCCAATGCCCAGCTATTTTTAGAGACGGGGTGTCACTCTAGCTCAGGCTGGTCTCGAACCTGTGAGCTCAATCCACCTGCCTCGGCCTCCCAGAGTGCTAGGATTACAGGCGTGAGCATCTGACCTATCTGCAGTCTTGAATGCCTAGGCTTAAGCGATCCTCCCACCTCAGCCTCCCAAGTAGGTAGAACTAAAGACATACACCACTATGCTCAGCTAATTTTTTAAAAAATGTTTTGTAGGCCAGGCACAGTGTCTCATACCTGTAATCCTAGCAGTCTGGAATTGCCCAGGCTTGTCTGGAACACTTGGCTTCAAACAACCATGCCAGGCCCAAGATTTCAAATATATATTTCTACAATTTCTGCCACTCTCAGATTAATCCTTAAAGAATTTATCAGGGGGCAGTGACCGTGGCTCAAAGGAGTAGGGCGCTTGGCCCATATGCTGGAGGTGGTGGGTTCAAACCCAGCCTCGGCCAAAAACCGCAAAAAAAAAAAAATAACAATAATAATAATTTATCAGGGATAAACTCATTTGAAAAATATCTACTTTCTAAATTCCACTTTTGAGAATCTATTATAAGGTAAAATATGAAAAAATAATTTTAAACAATGTTTACAAAAAATCATGATTCCAAAAAACAAATAATTCAAATGACAATCATTCTGTGAAATGTAGCTCCTAAAAATTATGTTTTACTTTATGTGTGTTTGCATATATATGTGTACTATGTACATGTTAAGTTTGCAAAGATAGTGAAAAAATGACCTGGAAGATATAAATTAAGATTTTTAATAATAATTCTAGATGACAGGTTTTTTTTTTTAGAGAGACAGGTCTCACTATGTTGCCCAGGCTGGAGTGCAGTGGCTAATCACAGGTGCGATCCCACTACTGATCAGCATGGGAGTTTTGACCTGCTCCATTTCCAACCTGGGCCGGTTCACCCCTCCTTAAGCAACCTGGTGGCCCCCGTTACTGGGAGGTCACCATACTGATGCGGAACTTAGTGTGGACACCCGATCAGCACAGTGCACTACACCCCAGAACTCCTGGACTGAAGCGGTCCTCCTGTCTCAGCCTCCCAAGTACCTGGGACTACAGGCACGCACCACCATGTCCAGCTAGATGGTAGGTTTTTAAAAAATTATTTTATATAAGCTTGTTTTCTTTATTGGTATGTAGCTCTGAGGTTTAACACATTCATCTATTCATGAAACCTCCACCACAATCAGGATACAGAACAGTTCAGTTTCTTCACCCTCAAAATTCCATCATGTTCATGCTTCATAGTCAAACCTGCCACCCACCTCAAGCCCTGCAATCGCTGGACTGCTCCACAGCCTATAGCTTTTCTTGTTTTGAGAATGTCATAGAAATGTATAGTTATAGTTGTACAGTATGCAACAATGTGTTAAAAATATGGAATGCTTCACGAATTTGCATGTCATTCTTGTGCAGAGACCATGTTAATCTTCCCTGTATCCTCCTAATTTTAATGTATGTGCTGCACCAGTCTGCAACATTGTAGAAGTAGTTTCTTTCCCTTAGCTTATCTTAGAGATTCACCCATGTTTTTGCCTGTATCACTTGGTTGTTATTAATGATTAATAGGAGGTATAGTAATTTGTTTCTTCATTCACCTTTTTTTTTTTGAGACAGAGCCTCAAGCTGTCACCCTGGATAGAGTGCCGTGGCATCACAGCTCACAGCAAACTCCAATTCCTGGGCTCAAGCGAGTTTCCTGCCTCCGCCTCCCAAGTAGCTGGGACTACAGGTGCCCGCCACAACACCCGGACATTTTTTGGTTGCATCCTTCATTGTTGTTTGGTGGGCCCAGGCTGGATTCGAACCCGCCAGCTCAGGTGTACGTGGCTGGTGCCTTAGCCAGTTGAGCTACAGGCGCTGAGCCTTTATTCACCTCTTAAAAGACATGGCTGTTTCCAGTTTGAGGCATTTATGAATAATGCTACTACTATAAACATTTGTGTACAATTTTCAATGTAAATATAAGTTTTCATTTCTCTAGGATAAATATCTGGGATTATTGGGCCCTATGTTAAGTGTACGTTAAACTTTGTAAGAAAATGTCAAATTGTTTTCCAGAGTAGCTGTATCATTTTAGTATTCCTACCCACAATGTTTTCAGTATTCCGACTGTTTTGCATCCTGGCCAGCTTTGCTATTGCCAATCTCTTTCTCTCTCCTTACATTCTAATAGGAATGTAGTGGTATTTCATTTTGCTTCTAATTTGCATTTCCCAATGACTATTCTAGTTGAACACATTTTCTTTCATATGCTTATTTGCCATCTGTATAGCTTTTTTGGTCAAGTATCTGTTCAAATCTTTTGGACATTTAAAGAATTCACCTTTTTTTTTTTTGAGACAGAGCCTCAAGCTGTCACCCTGGATAGAGTGCTGTGGCACCACAGCTCACAGCAACCTCCAATTCCTGGGCTTAAAGGAGTCTCCTGCCTCTGCCTCCCAAGTAGCTGGGACTACAGGCACCCGCCACAACGCCTGGCCATTTTTAGGTTGTAGCCACCATTGTTGTTTGGCGGCCCAGGCTGGATTCGAACCCGCCAGCTCAGGTGTACGTGGCTGGCGCATTAGCCCGTTGAGCCACAAGCGCCGAGCTGTAAGATTCAGTTTATACAAAAATATTTTTAAAAATTAGCTGGGCCTGGTGGCATGTGCATGTGGTCCCAGATACTCAGAAAGCTGAGACAGGAGGACTGCTTGAACCCAGGAATTCCAAGACGGCAACCAGCCTAGGGAAAATAGCAAAACACTGCCTAAAATTAAAGAAAATATCTATGTATATAAAAATTGTTACTGGGATTCTTTTTTTGAGACAGAATCTAACTATCATCCTGGATAGAGTGGGGTAAATCATAGCTCACAGCAACCTGAAACTCCTAGCATCAAGGGATCCTTTTGCCTCAGCCTCTGGAGTAGCTGAGACTACTGACGCCTGCCACAGTGCCCAGCTAGATTTTCCACTGGTTGGTCTTAAACTCCTGAGCTCACACAATCTATCTGCCTTGGCCTCCCAGAGTGCTAGGCTTACAAGCCTGATCCACGGTGTCTGGCCTATTATAGGGATTCCAATTGGCAATGCATTAAATTTATATATCTATTTAAGGTGAACTGATATTTTTTGGAGACAGAGCCTCAAGCTGTCGCCCTTGGTAGAGTGCCGTGACATCACAGCTCACAGCAACCTTCAACTCCTGGGCTCAAGCGATTCTCCTGCCTCCTCCTCCCAAGTAGCTGGGACTACAGGCATCTGCCACAATGTCCAGCTATTTTTTGGTTGCAGCCATCACTGTTGTTTGGCGGGACTGGGCTGGATTTGAACCGGCCAGCTTAGGTGTATGTGGCTGGCGCCTTAGCCGCGTGAGCCACAGGCACCGAACTGGTGAACTGATATCTTAAATAATATATGGAGGCTTCCAACCACAGATATGGTTTTTCTCTCCATTTACATACGTCTTTTTCCATTTCTTTCAACAAAATTTTGTGGTTCAGGATACAGATTTTCCACATTATTTTATTTGTGCCTAAGTTTTATATTTTTGAAGCCACTGCAAATAGCACTGCTTTTGAAATTTTGCTTTCCAATTGTTTATTGATAGATATATAGAAACACATCTGATTTTTGCATGTTGGTCCTGCAGTTTGTGCCCTTGCTCATTTGTAAGTTTTAGAATTTTTCTAGATTCTTTGGGATTTTTTTGGTAATCATGTTGTCTGCAAAGACAGTTAGGTTTATTTCTTTCATTCGAATTTCAATGTTTTTGTTTTTTTGAGACAGAATCTCACTCTATCACCCTTGGTAGAATGCTGTGGTGTCATCACAGCTCTCAGCAACCTCAAACTCTTAGGCTCAAGTGATTCTCTTGCCTTAGCCTCCTAAGTAGTTGGGACTATAGGCACAAGCCACAATACCTATCTAATTTTTCTATTTTTAGCAGTGATAGGGCTATCTTGCTCAAGCTGGTCTCAAACTCCTAGGCTTAAATGATCTGCCCACCTCGGCCTCCCAGAGTGCAAGGATTATAGGGTGTGAGCCACTACACCTGGCCTCTTAAGTGCTTTTTTTTTTTTTTCTTTAGAGAAATAGAGCCTCCCTCTGTCACTCAGGCTGGAGTACAGTGGCATAATCACTATTCACTGCAACCTCAATCTACTGGGCTCAAGAATCCTCCCACCTCAGTCTCTACTGGTAAAAAATTTTCTTGTCCTTTATCTAAGAATGTCTTCATTTTTCCTTCATTACTAGGAGAATACTTTTACTAGATATAAAATTATATGCAGATAGTTTTTTCCCCCTTTAGCACTAAAAAAGTGTATTTCTTTTTACCTTCATGTTTTATGAAAAATCTAAAGTAATTTTAATTTTTGTCCCACTATTTGAAGAGTCAGTTATCTCTAGATGCTTTAAAGATCTTTTGGTTTAGCTTTCAAGTTTCAGAGTTTTCCATTTTTACTTTATCCTCTTTGATCTTGCTAAATTTGTAAATTTACTATCTTCATCAAATTTGTGATGCTTTCAGTCATTTTTACTTCAAATATTTTTTTGCATCAATCTCATTCTCCTTTCCTTTAACTCTAACAACATGAATGTTAGACTTTCTAATATTGTCCTGTAGGTCCTCGAGGTCCTTGAGGTTTAATATATTCCAAACCTTGTTTTCTCTCTATTGTTCTGAATATCTACTGCTCTATATTCAAGTTCGCTGACTTTCTTTATATCAATTCCATTCTGCTTTTTAACTCATCTAAATTACAGTACTTCCCCCAACTGCAGCCACTTTTATATGGTTTAAGTTACCTGTGGTCAACTATTGCCTGAAAACATTAAATGGAAAATTCCAGGAAAACACAATTCATTAGTTTTTTTTTTTTTTTAATGGTTCTTCTTTTTTTTTTTGTAGAGACAGAGTCTCACTTTGTTGCCCTTGGTCGAGTGCCGTGGCATCACAGAGCTCACAACAACCTCCAACTCCTGGGCTTAGGCGATTCTCTTGCCTCAGCCTCCCGAGTAGCTGGGACTACAGGACCCGCCACCTTCAGTATATGGGGCCAGCGCCCTACTCACTGAGCCACAGGTGCCACCCCTTTTTTGCAGTTTTTGGCCAGGGCCGGGTTTGAACCCTCCACCTCTGGTATATGGGGCCATTGCCCTACTCCTTGAGCCACAGGCACCACCCCCCAATTCATTAGTTTTAAATCACATGTCACTGTGAGTAGTGTGATGAAATCTCATGCCATGCCACTCTCCAGTATATCCAAGCCGAATATACTTCCCGCTTGTTAGTTACTTCATAGTTGTCTTGGTTATGGGGTCACCTGTCACACTATTACAATGATTGTGCTCAAGTAATACTTATTTTACTTATTAATGGCCTGAAAATACGAGAATAGTGATGCTGGCAATTTAGATGTGCCCGAGAGAAATCATAAAATACTTCCATTAAGGGAAAAGGTGAAAGTTTTTGACTTAATAAAGAAAAAAATTATGTGTTAAAGTTGCTAAAGTTATGTAAACTGTGTATGATAAGTGTGTAGTTAAAATTAAAAAGGCATTAAATTTGTGGGTAGAATACAAGAACAGAAAACATGTTCTGATTGATGGCAATGTGCTAAACCAGCAAGCATTGAGCATACAGACTTCAGCAGGGGATTTCCCAGAGTGCAAGGATTATAGGGTGTGAGCCACTACACCTGGCCTCTTAAGTGCTTTGAGCCTCTGAAAATAAGTGACAAAAATCATTTATTTGAAGTAAGGGATGGTTATACAGATTCAAGAATAAGTTTGGACTAAAAAAATATACAAATCAATGAAGAGGCTACATCTGCCAATGAAGAAGTTGCTGCTGCATTTCCGGCAGAGCTGAAGAAGTTAAGAAGAAAGGAGACAATCCAAAGTAAATCTTAATTTCAACTTTTCTTTTTCTTTTAAAAAGAGAGATGAAGTCTTATTCTGTTGCCCAGGCTGCAATTACAGTTCAGTGAAGCCTTGAACTCCTAGGCTCAAATGATCCTCCTGCTTCAGCTTCCTAAGTAGCTAGAACTATAGGCACATATCACCACACCTAGCTAATTTTTCTTATCTTTTTGTAGAATCAGGGTCTTGCTATGTTGCCCAGGCTGGTCAAGTGTTCAAGTTGTCATAAAATTGGGCTCTTCTAGAAGATGCCCAATAGAACCTACATTCATAAAAGTGCAAAGGAGGCACTGGGGCATAAAAGAGAAAGAGACCATATTCATTTTTATTATAGTATATTGTTTTAAGTGTTTTATTAGTACTTGTTGTTGTTAGTCAATTTATAAATAGTTTACATTTTGCTGCACCTAATTTATAAATTAAACATTGTCATAAGTAAGTATAGGAAAAACATAGTGTTAATATATATAGGGTTTGGTACTATTTGTGGTTTCAGACATTCAGTGAGGGTTTTAGAATGTATCGCCTAGGGATAAGGAGGACTACTGTACCTATTTTTTACATAATCTTGTATTTGGGGGCTCATAACTTCTTTTTTGCTTTTAACCTAAGTTAACAGCACTCCTATTTCCTTTTCTCCTCTCAACCAATCTTTAAGAAACTGATATTTCTACAGGTCTACAAAGTCACTCTTAACTTTAATAATATCAAAAAATAGTGATCAAAGCTGAAATGGAAAGCATACTATATTTAAAAAAAAATTGAGAAAATTATTCAGAAAGAATGAGGTTCTAATTATAGCTCTTGCCACTGACATTTCTGAGTCTATTTCCTTATCTAAAAAACAAAATACACTGGGTTAATAATGTTTTAGGTTCTTTTCAGCATTCATATTCTAAGTATTACTTACTTTTTCAATCTGCTTTTCCATTTCTTTATGCTGTTCAAGATGAATTTTCTTTGCTTTTTCAAAGGCTAAACAAATTTTTTCATGTTCTGTATTGATATTGGTTTCTAGACTCCTTATCTTTTCATTCTTTTCCTAGAAATACAAAATGCTTTAAAAGAATATAATTTTAAACTAGCTTTATATTAAAGTACATCAAACATGGCTTAGCATCTGTAGCTCAGCAGCTAGGGTGCCGGCCACATACACCAGGGCTAGCAGATTCAAACCCAGCCCAGGCCTGTCAAACAACAATGACAACTACAACCAAAAATAGCCAGGCGTTGTGGCAGGCTCCTGTAGTCTCAGCTACTTGGGAGGCGAAGGCAAGAGAATCGCCTAAGCCCAAGAGTTTGAAGTTGCTGTGAGCTGTGACGCAAGAGCACTCTACCGAGGGCAATATAGTGAGACTCTGTCTCAAAAATACATAAATAAATAAATAAAAAATAAAGTACATCAAACACTAAATCTGTCATATTCTATTCTTTAAATCTCTAAAGAATTATAGTAGTTAATGCTTCAAACTTTAACACAATGGCTATTTAAAATTTTCATCAAAATGAAACTATTTAAAAATAATTGAGAAGCGTGTCAAAGAACTACAATTAGGATAAAATGAGAAAACCTGGATAATAATTCTTCAATTCTATTAGGATAAAAATGGGAAAACCTGGATAACAACGTGCTTATAAACTTAAAAATATAGAAACAAAAAAACGAATGATCAGAAAAGTTCAATAAAATTTATACTTTCCTATTTGGTACATTTCAAATAATAAGACTAAAACAAACATGCTTTTACAAATAAAATGCCTAAAAGTGACATCAGATTTATGGTAACAAGAGTTAAATTTTACCAAGAGCTCCTGTTCTAGTTCTGCATTTTTTGCAGCAATAGAGGAATAAGCAACTATTTTTTCTTCCAGCTGTTTCTCTAGGGTTAAAAGTTGTGAACATTTCTTTGTCATCTGAAAACACAGAGGAACAGAGAATTATTTTTTTAAGACAATGACTTTGTAACCTAAAATTAAATACCTGTTCCTCTTTAAAACTTAAATACATTATAATAATAAATATTTAGGATGTGAAGGGAATAACTTTTTAATCCGTGTAATTACAAGTACTGAAAAAATAAGTGACAATTTAGAAGAAAACTAAACAGTGAAAGGAAAATAAGGGATACAATATCACTTCTTCAATTTATGTGATACATAAGTAATTTAATGCAGACCCACATATCCAAATAGGATTACACCTAGTTTTTAAGTAACTGGTAAAGACTGGAGTAGGTATAATAAAATGTTAACAGCAGTTATTTCTGGTAATAGAATTATCAATGGTCTATTTTTATCTTTTTCTCTTTCTGTATTTTCAATATTTTCTACAACACTGTATTTTTATAATTTAAGAAAGTTATTAATCTCAGTACTCAACAATTTTCTAAGTAAGCTGGTAGCTATGATTAAATCTCTTTTTCCATCATTAACATAAGTTCTTATCGCACAGGTCTTTTCCTTGACCTTATAGACTTTTAGATGAAAAAGCAAACATTTAAAAAGTGTCTCTAGGGTGGCACCTGTGGCTCAAAGGAGTAGGGCGCCGGCCCCATACGCCTAGTTGGCGGGTTCAAACCCAGCCCTGGCCAAAAACTTCAAAAAAAAAGTGTCTGTACATAGATACTGCAGCCCGAGGTTTGAAGTTGAATGTAACATATACACATGTGGTCCTGGTCCACAATCACCTAATCAGGCATCCTTCTCCTTTCCTCAGTGAAAATGAAGAGCAGATATTCAAAGTACATACATTCTCCTTCTGAGAATGTAATCCATAGTATATCTGTATCAGATTCACATGCAGTTGTTTAAAACTGCAGATTTCTGTGCCATATCCCATATATACTGAATCAGAATTGCTAGAAATCTGTATGTTTAGCAGGCATCACAGGTGGTTCCAAGTTGGCTAGAATTGGAAATCCTCTATTATCCCTTCTTTTCTTCCATCTACATAATCCAAATTCTATAATGTGTATTAATCATATTAACTTACACTAGAGAAGAAATAATGGACTGCAAAGCAGTATTAGTTTCACCGTATTTGAGTCAGTTTAGCTAGTAGAGAGTATTTGCATACTTTTAACATAGTTTAAAACACAAAAGGTTCCAAATACTGTATAATATTAAAAGAATTTATAACTCATGTGGTACCATTTGTTTAAACTTGTAATTCTGGACTTAAACATACAATTTTTATAGAGTTTGCAACAATAACCTTTTTCCTATCTCAAAATTTAATACATATAACCAGCTAATTCCAAGCTTACTTCACTTTCTAGTTTGCTAGAATTCGAAGCTTTCTCTAGCAGTTCCTCTTGAATAAGCTGAAACTGACTAGTTCTGTGAGCCATGTTAACCTTCAAATCAGAATTTTCAGCTTCTATTTCCATCAACTTAGTACGTAGTTCTTCTATTCCAACTGCAAGTCTTCGCCTCTCTCTTTCATATTGCTTGTTCACAGCATGTTGATTTTGATCTTTTATACTTTCTCCTAATAAATATGAAAGGAAAAGTGTTCAGAATAAGACTTTAAGAGTAAAAACCTTGGGAGAGGGGCAAGATGGCCGACTAAGAAGCAGCTCCCGAGAGAGGCTCCTAACCAAGGGGAAGGATAACTCCAGAAAATGCCCAATTGAGCTGAAGACTGGGAGCCCAGCCAAGAGAGAAGTGATAGCTGCAGATTACCTCTGCTGAGGCAAGCGGCAAGCCAAGAAAGCAAGCTTCAGGTACAAAATTCATCTGAAAGGAAAAGCATCCATCCCCTCCCCCAAGAAAGCTGTAGTCTTTTTTGCTTTGTTTCCTTTCTTTTTTCCTCTTCGTCCACTCATGCGGGCTTTTTACAGACGAACAGTGAACTGTGGACCTCTCGTCCCACCCCACGGGAGAGTGCTGTGGGAAGTGGGGATTACTCCCCTGCTGGGACTCTGAACACTCTCTCCATAAGCAAAAAATTTGAACTAAAGTTTTCCCAACCATTCTGAACTTCCAGTATGCCCTTCCCCCCTTACCTGATAACCAGAAGCCTAACACCTGCTGAGACTGTGGGAGGAGGTACTCGAGCAGCACCTCCACTCTCTGTCTGTTAGACCAAGTGCCTCACCCAGCAAAGGACTCCGGGGGGCTGCACCTAGCTTCCCCCTCCCCAGTGGCTAACTGCAGCCAGGAACCATAGTGTACAACCCTGCCGCTGGCCGCTCAGCCTTGGGACCCAAGCCTGCCCCACTCCAGGGGCTGCCGTGGTGAGAGCAACCCAGCGGTGGGAGGGAGCGACCCTGCCACCAGCTGTGCCACCACGGGACCCAGGCCCGCCTTCTGCCCATGACCAGGGTGGACATGAGAGATGCCGGGAGTCACGCCACCTCAACACTCAGGTCCGCCCCACCACAGAGACGCCAGCAGGTGTGAGCCACCCGCCACGGGCTGTGCTTTCTCAGCACCCAGGCCCGCCCCACTCCAGGGGCTGAGGCGGGCGGAAGCAACCCCGCCGCAGGCCGTGCAGCCTCAAGACCCAGGCCTGCCCCACTCCAGGGGCTGCAGTGGTCAGAAGCCACCCCGCTGCAGGCTGCGCAGCCTCGGGACCCAGGGCATCCCACTCCAGGGGCTGCGACAGGAGGGAGCGACCTAGCCGTGGGCTGTGCCACCTGGGGACCAAGGTCCGCCTTCTGCCTGTGACCCAGGCAGACGTGAGAGACCTCGCCTGGAGTCGCGCCACCTCAATACTCAGGCCCGCCCGACACTAGAGACGCTGGCGGGCCATGCTTTCTGGCACCCACGCTTGCCCCACTCCAGGGGCTGCGGCAGGTGAGAGCGACCCCACCAGCTCCACGGTGGGCCACGCAGCCTCTGGACCCAAGCTGGCCCCATTCCAAGGACTCCTGCAAACACACGGGACTCCACCGCAGGCCACAATGCCAAGACCCCCACCCTGCCTTGGCCAGTGCTGTCCCATCCAGGGTCTCTGGTAGCTACAAAACCCGTGTCCTCCCTCCAGTGCCCTCCCTGCTTCCTCACCAGCCCCATACATCTGCCCAGGGACTCGGGAAGTCACGTTAACCCGTGCCCTCCCTCCGAAACCCTCCCTACCTCTCTGCAGAGCCCTCGGCCTGACCAGAGACTGCTGGAGCTACCCACTCTCGTTGCCAAAGCCACTGGGAGCCAGGCATTGCCAGAACCGTGGGCACCAACCCCAGCCCTGCTGCTGAACCCATGTGTGACACGCTCTACTCCGAAGCTGCTCCCACAGCTACAACTCCCTGGCTGGGGCAGCCCCAGAGGAGCTACACTAGGTCACTGCCTACAAATATCTTCCAACAACAGAGTGATCCCACCAGGGCCCAATCTTGGAGAGATGCCTCCCCAACTCTGAGGACGGCCAGAGGAAACAACGAAAAATAATCATGGGGTGGAATCAACGAAAAAACTCTGGCAATATGAATAATGAAAGTAGATCAACTCCCCCAAAGAACGACAAGGTAGATACAGCACAAGATCCCTTGCAGAAGCAAATGGCTGAGATGTCAGAAATAGAATTCAGAGTCTGGATAGTAAATAAGATCAGTGAAATAGAGGAAAAGATGGAATTAGAATTTCAAGCAGTAATCCAAAAGATGACCCAAAAGATGTCTCAAGAATTGAACAAATTCAAAGACAAAATGACCAAAGATTTTGACACACTGAGACAAGAAGTTGCAGCCCTCAATGATCTGAGAAATACAGTAGAATCCCTCAGCAACAGAATAGAGCAAGCAGAAGAAAGGATTTCTGACATTGAAGACAAAGCTTTCGAACACTCCCAAACCTACAAAGAGGAAGAGAAATGGAAGGCAAAAACAGATCATTCCCTCAGACAGCTCTGGGATAACTCGAAGAAAACCAATATTCGCCTTATAGGGCTACCTGAAAATGACGAAGTGGAATCACAAGGCACAGAGTCTATTCTTTATGAGATTATGAAAGAAAACTTTCCAGACATGCCAAAAGATTCTGAAATTCAGATAGCAGACAGTTTCAGGACCCCAGCACAACCCAACCCAAATAAGACATCCTCCAGGCACATCATAATTAAGTTCACGAAAGTTAATATGAAAGAGGAAATTCTGGAAGCAGCCAGATGTGAGAAATCCATTACCTACAAAGGGAAGAATATTAGAATAACTGCAGATCTCTCTGATCAAACCTTTCAAGCTAGAAGAGAATGGTTATCAACTTTTAACCTAAAACAAAAGAACTTTCAACCCAGGATCCAGCTAAACTGAGTTTCATTTACGATGGAGAAATTAAATACTTCAACAACATCCACATGCTAAAGAAATTTGCTATAACTAAGCCAGCTCTCCAGGACATTCTCAGACCTATCCTCCACAATGACCAGCGCAAACCTCCACCACAAAAGTCAACCCACCTAGAAACTATTTATCAAGTTTCATCTTCCACCGTGCTGAAAGGACTTAAAATGTCCACTGGAATTTCTAAAGATTTATCATTACTTTCAATTAATGTGAATGGTTTAAATTGTCCTCTAAAGAGGCATAGGTTGGCTGACTGGATACAAAAACTCAGGCCAGATATATGCTGAATACAAGAATCTCACCTTAGTTTAAAAGACAACCTTGACTCAAGGTGAAGGGATGGTCATCCATATTCCAGGCAAATGGAAAACAGAAAAAAGCAGGTGTTGCAATCTTATTTGCAGATACAATAGGCTTTAAACCAACCAAAATAAAGAAGGATAAACATGGACACTTCATATTAGTTAAGGGTACCACTCAATATGATGAGATTTCAATTATTAATATTTATGCACCCAACCAGAATGCACCTCAAATTATAAGAAAAACTCTAATTGACATGAGTAATGTGATTTCCTCCAGCTCCATAGCAGTTGGAGATTTTAATACTCCTTTAGCAGTGTTGGATAGATCCTCCAAAAAGAAGCTAAGTAAAGAAATTTTAGATTTAAACTTAACCATTCAACAACTGGATTTAACAGACATCTACAGAACA